>JAFMOC010000177.1:20000-220000 GCA_019802505.1 Corydoras sp. C115 | reverse complement strand
TTGCCCAGTGAGAGATTGGCATCCTGTCCTGGGTGTATCTGCCCAGCGCCCAAAATGTTCTCCCCTGGATGGGCATGTGGAACCCCCCCCTCCCTTATGAACCGAATAGAGGATTAAGCAAACGATAATGTATGAATGAATGAAATGGACCTCCATCGTTAAAGCCACATGGACATGATACTTTAATTAGTTGTCTACATCTTTGTGACAGTTCTGTTTTGCTGTAGGTTCTGTGAATGTTGGGGTAGAACATTTTTCACGGTGTCTCCGGATGTTGTAGCTTGAATATAATCCTTTTCTGGGCCTCAGGTCCTCAGTCTTAGTAATGAAGCCTTTAGAGTGTATTTACAGTACAGTGAGACAGGGACAGAGCTGAACACGAGCAGGCCTCCCATGTGAGAGTGTACAGTGGAGGCAGAGTGCTGTCTGTGGTCCTGAAAGCACTCTCTTACTGTCCCACACCTCTGAACTTTAAATCGTCATCAAAATGATTTGTTTCCCATTTCTATTTCCATTTGGTCATTTAGCAGATGGGGCGGCACGGTGGCTTAGTGGTTAGCACGTTCTCCTCTCTGCGCTAAAGATTCCCAGTTCGAATCCCCATCTGGGTGGAGTTTGCATGTTCTCCCTGTGCCCACGTGGGTTTGCTCTGGGTTCTCCGGTTTCCTCCCACAGTCCAAAAACATGGATCAAGTCAATTGTGTTCTCCAAATTGCCCCATATAGAGTGTGTATGTGTAAATGAGTGTGTACCCAGCGATGGATTGGCGCCCTGTCCTGGGTGTATCTGATCAGTGCCCAAAACATTCTTTCCTGGATGGGCATGGGGAGCAACCCCACGACCCTAATAGAGGATAAAGTGGAAAAGAAATGGATGGATGGATTTAGCAGACGTTTTATCCAATGCAACATACAAGTATCCCAACTCAGATGGGATCAGAACACAGGGTTGATGCAGCATCTCTGTAGCAATAAGTATTAATAAGGTTAAGGGTATTAATAAAGGTTTTGCTCAAGAGCCCACATTGGTAACTTCAGTGGACTTGGGATTTGAACCCACAACCTTCAGATTTATCTCTGCCCTCCTGACATATTACTCACTCTATTACACAGCATCCACCAATCACAGAGCTTATAACACACCTCTTCCATACCTGGTGAAGCCCCTGCCCCTGTGTACGTCACCTGACAGACACTTGTGATTGGCTAGTATGACTTCATTTATGTAATGGCTTAATACATAAATGAATCAATGCATCATCAGGATTGGACGAGTGAGGGGTTGCTGAGGTCACATCAACACCTTTAAAATTTGCAAGGCAAGAAATCATCCAGCCACTGATGGCATCCGTGGTCTCTGACAGACATACAACAAAAAACAGACAACAAAATCATCTCAGACCAGTGAGTTCTGAGAACAAGATGTCCTAAATTTTCCTATAGGTGTAAAGTGTAGGTGTCTATGGTGTCCATAAGAATGTCCATCAGCCTCCAACAAAAATGTATGTGGATATGAGTCCAATAAATGAGTCGTTACTTTTAAAAAAATAATAATTATAGTAACTGTGTACTGAATTGTGCTGAGGTCTGTTATTTATGGGAAATGTCACTTTTATTCACAAACAACTAAACATGAAATCTGATTTGGAGTGAAATGATTATTCAGAACATCCCCCAAGAAAGAGAGAACACTAAGCTTGTGCCTCTCCAGGATATAAGTGGTTGTTAAGAGAACCCTACACCCCCAGAAAGAAGAAAATTAGTATGTCAACAGGATGGGACGGAGCAGAAACAGGGCCTGCAACTCTGGAACTCTTGGTTCAAAAGAAATGGTCTGAGGCCTACACAGCGCACCGAGACCCATGAGAAGCTTCCTCGGTTCTCAGGACGAGACGAATGCTGCAGAAAAGCATCTGCAAAGTCCGTCTGAGAACTCGAAGAGAGGGATAGCTCTTTAAAAGCAGAGGGGGTAGCAGGAGAGTGATAAGACCCTCCTCAAGGTCCCATGAATTTAAAGCTGGGAACATCAGAGAGCTGGAAAAGCAATCAGAGGGGATTAATGTGGGGGGAGGTGGAGGTGGGGGGGTGTGCATGTAAAGAAACAGATATCAGCTGTGTAAAGGTTGCTTTACTCTACAAAAGAGAACGAGTACGAATGTGAAGGAGGCCGTTCTTAGAAAGATCTAAACACGGTTCTATTGGCTCTAAAGAACCATTTTTGATATGTAGGAGCTAAAAGCTTTTAATATATTATGCCAAATTTCTTATCTTGCAGAAGCTCAGACTCTCGTTTGTGCTCACAGTGGAAACACATTGCATGGTGATGCTTGAAGGATGTTGGTTGTTGCTGATGGGAGTGATGTCTGTACTTTAGCTTTGGCTTTATGTACCAGATTTAGATTTGTTCTTAATACATCGTCCTGAAGGGGAAAAAAAAGTACTTTTAGTTTAGGGTCCGTTTCAGCATAACATCATAATCCTGAGTTGACAAACACCTGTTGTAGTATATATATTTTTTTTATTTAAAAAGGGGGGGGGGGGGTGCAGGATTGCATAACGATCAGGTTTGATAATTCTACAGTGTAGCTGGTTTTCTCCATAACTACTGACTTGTGGTGTTCTCATTTGTAACTCCATCCATCCATTATCTTCTGCTTATTATCTTCTGGATGGGTTCTCCATGCCTATCCAGGGGAGAAAGTATATATATATTTTTTTTATAATTTTAATTTTTTAATTATATATATATATATATATATAACTACTGACTTGTGGTGTTCTCATTTGTAAGTCCATCCATCCATTATCCTCTACTAGGGTCGCAGGGGGGTTCCCCATGCCCATCGAGGGAAGAACGTTTCGGGCGCTGGGCACACAGGACAGACAGGACACACAGGACAGAGCGCCAATCTATCACTGGGCACACACTCACTCACACAAACACACTCTATATGGGGCAATTTGGAGAACTCAATTGACCTTGATCCATGTTTTTTGGACTGTGGGACGGAGGAAACCCACGTGGACACAGGGAGAACATGGAAACTCCACCCAGTTTGGGATTCGAACCGGGAATCGTGCTAATCATTAAGTCACCATGCCGCCCGATTTGTAAGTCTCTTTGGATATGAGCATCTGCTAAATGACTAAATATAAATGTAAATTTAAACGTTGACAACCTTTTTCTCAGTGCGCAAAGAAAGGTCCCATAACTAGTGGTTGGTTTGGTTGAGTTTGGTGTGGAGGAACTTGACCGCCTCCCACCTTTTGACCGAACTAGAGCTCTGATCCATCATCAGTGCCTGACCTCACAAAAAGTGATGTTTATGACGTCATTTGTTATTAAATTCCTGCAGCTATTGTATCATTTATGTTTCTGGAAAATCTGCTAAATTTTGGGACGTTCATCACAAAAGTGTTTGATGTGTTTGAGGTCAGGGCTCTTCAATGGGGCCTTCCCCAAACTGTTCTTCATCTATGACCACGTGTTTGGTTTTAACAGATTTTCAGATGTTCTGATAACATGCTTTAAGGAGGAAAGTTCGTGTTAATTGTCACGTGTTAATCGAGCTCTATCGTTTTGATCTACTATGACGTAACGTTTGGACCGGTCGAATGACGCAGCGTGCGCGCTTCCGATGGGTGGGGGGGGCCGTTAGGGGCAGGGGTGCCAGATATGGCACGCCACACACCGGTCGCTCGCGCCGCCGCCTGGAAGTCGCGTGCCGCCCCCACTCGACCTGCCGCGCTCCTCGCTCCACTCCACAGCCCGCGCCGCGCTCCACGCGCACAGTGGGTCCGGCACGCGCCCCCCGAACACCGCCGCTCGAGCGCAACGTGGCGACGTGTCTGCTGGTGTTGCCTCCCTCTGCCGAGGGTTAAACAGGGCAAATAACCGAGTGGCAGGTGCGAACCACGCGCTTCTGCCTCCGATATTTACACAACTTAACTAGTTTATTGTCCATCGAGAGACAAAAAAAAATGTCTTTACGCGCCGGACTCGTCTGAGCTTCTGCAGAACTGCAAATTCTGATCAGATTTTTTTAAAAATCTTTTAATATAAACTTTATATAAACCTTTAGAATGACGTCTTAACAATAAACTAGTTAAGTAGTAAAGAGATCCTCGTGTTTAAGATCAACCTAACCTTTATTATTTAATTTAGTTTATATTCACTGATATGATTCGACATGCAGATGATAAAATTAAATGGAGGTTATAATATAAACCTTGTATAAACCTTTAGAATGACGTTTTAACAATAACATAGTTACAATTACATACACACAATTATGTGAGATCCTCGTGTTTAAGATCAACCTAACGTTTATTATTTCATTTAGTTTATATTCACTGCCATATGTTTCACTACTGCTGAAATTAAATTGAGGTTATAATATAAACCTTTAGAATGACGTTTTGGGTTTTTTGTAAGATCCTTGTGTTTAAGATCAACCGAACCTTTATTATTTCATTTAGTTTATATTCACTGCTCTATGTTTCACTGCTACTGAAATTAAATAGAGGTTATTATATGAAACTTGTATAAACCTTTAGAATGACATTTTTTGTGAAATCCTCGTGTTTAAGATCAACCGAACCTTTATTATTTAATTTGGTGGATATTTACTTCTCTATGTTTCGACCTGCAGACGCTGGATGGAGGTTAGCTGCATGGATACAAAGTTTTGGGACATTCCTTTTAAGGTCTTTCGTTTAGGCACCTATCCATTCATGAGTACTGTATGCTTCCAACTTGGTGGAAACAGTTTGGGGAAGGCCAATTTCACTGACACCATGACTGTATCCCAGTGCACAACGAAAGGTCCAGTAAAGTGGTTAGTTTGGTTGAGCTTGTTGTGGAGGAACTTGACCGCCTCACACTTTTTGAATGAACTAGATCTCTGATCCATCATCAGTGCCTGACCTCTGAAATGCAGGGAGCTGTTATAGCTGCAGATGAAGGAGGATGATAATGATTTTGATGGAATATGAGTGTCCCTATACTTCTGTCTGGTGTTGCACACTTTCAGGAACCCTCCTCCCTATTACACTTTACCCAACACCCCCCACCCCCACGCATGTGAAATGACTCTCACTCATTATATCATTTTCACACAAAGGCCAGAACTCACGTTTGATTTTTTTAAAGACTTTTTTTTTTATTGTGATACTATCGTGTACAAAATATTGACATGATGCATTTAACCTTTCATCTGAAAAAACAGAGCTCTAATATTGTAAAGGCAGAGTTGCACAGGCAGTGTGAGAACAAAAATAAACCGCCTTGGTTTGGACAATAGCTGCATAACCTTTGATCACTGTGAACTCCGAGTCGTATTACATGTAATTTCATTAAATAAGACACGTTGGTGCTGAAATAAAACTCTGGAGTGTCAAACCCCTCGCCGTAAAAAGATGCATGTAGACTACACGTCTGAAAAAGGCGATAACAACATTAGATCAGGCTTGTGTGAACTTCAAAATATATATACATACGAGTACAAAAGCATCTATAAATCTCTTACATACAAAAATAGTTTAATATATTTAAAAAAAAACGCGATTTATTTTATACAAATAGAACTTCATTAGAATAAACTCCGTCGGGTTGGAAGCTTCAAAGTGGGATATGTGCACACAATAAAATCCCCAGTGTTTGTTACTCGTACAGGGTTTTAACCTTCCAGTGTACGTGGACTATTCCAGTGTTGGGACACTCGCTGTGCAGGATGCACTCTCCAGTGCGAATGCGCATCCAGTGAAGATGCAAAAGAACCCTGTAGGTCTCGAACCAAACACTGGGGGCTTTGTTGTGCAGGACAGACATTCTTTGATTGGGTTTAGCATAGTTTAAGGACATTTCAAATAACATTGCTCATGCAGAAATGTAAAAAATAGTACATCTTATATGGATTTTAGAAGCCAACGCTCTTTGGGCCCGGATCCCCAGCGCGTTTGGGGAGGTTTGCACAGTCTGCTCCTGAAGTCTCTTGGTTCGGGACAGCTTGGGCCGACGCGGTTCGCTTTGGCTGTCACTCAGGGGCCAGTGCGCCCTTTTGGGAACTCTGGTCTATCCAACCGGACGGGAGCGCAGACGCAGTGCCTTGGGTTCTCCGAGGGAGCCGTTCGTTGGTTCGTGTTCCTCCAGAATGAGTGCTGACGAGATCTACCTACGAAAAACAAGACAAGATGCTCAGATAAAGACAGAGTCAAGGACCTCCACGAAGGACGCGCACTGGTCTTATAAATAAAGAAGAAGCCAACCAACCTGCAGCGGAGGCTCAGAACCAACTGGTGAAATCTAACAGCTCCTGTTCTTCTGGACTTAAGGGGTCGTACGAGCCTTCATCCGACGAGTACGAGGAGACTGGAGAGCCCGCCATAGAGTTCATGTCGTTGGAGTAGGTCTGCGGGACGCTCGGGGACAGCACGCCGGACTGGAAGGCGGCGCTGACGGCGTCGTGCTCGTCCAGCAGCTGCTGCAGGGCGCGGATGTACTCGACGGCCGAGCGCAGGGTCTCCACCTTGCTCATCTTCTTGTTGGCGGCGCCGTTGGGAACGTGCTCCCGCAGCGTGGCGAAGCCGTTGTTCACCAGCTTCACCCGGTTGCGCTCCCGCTCGTTGCGCCGCGCCACGGCGTGCGGCTGCTGCTGCGGGAGGCTGTAGCCGAAGCCGGCGAAGCTCAGGCGCCGCTTGCAGCGCAGCAGCTCCGGCGACGACGAGCGCTGCCGCTTGCTCTGCTTGGACGCCGCCGACTTGCCGGCGCACTGACTCCCCCCCGGGCTGAGGGCGAGACCCTGCGACGCGGTGGCGAAGAAACACGCCGGGGCCACGAACTGCCCGTGCTCCACGCCTAGGTCCATCTTCGGGGCGATGTCCATTGATGGTCAATTCAGTTTATTATAATAGTAATAATAATAGTAATAATAAGGGTAATTCTGGAGAGGGCGCGCGTTGCGCTCGTGGCGATCACGTGTCTGACACCCCCAAAAAAAAAAAAACAAACGCGATCTGCGATCCTTCCGCAGCTTATCGACCTGCCCGTCTGAGCTCGAGCGCCTGGCCGCGCGCCTTTTCAACGCGCCGCCGAGAGCCCCACGCGCGCTCGCCCTCTGGCCACGCCCACTCGAGCTCGGTGGGTGCGCGTACGCCGGGCGCGTGCCGCTCCTGCCGCTGAATAAACAAGTCTCCGTGAAGAGCGACAGGAGTGTTTTAGCTCTCTCTCTCTCTCTCTCTCTCTCTCTCTCTCTGTGTCTCTGTCTCTCTCTTTTCTCGCTGTCTTTTCTCATTCTGGACAGAGTTTCTTTAAATGAACTCCGATACAGCTGCCGTTTCAAACTTTCACCCCAATTAGATAAAAGAAATGTTTAAATATATCATTATTTAGGTTGAATTGTTATGTACAGTGTTAAAACTAACAAGATCTTTGAGAGTGTGGAGGAAACTTTTGAAGTGCTCAAAAGAACAATGTTTCAAACTGAAGATACACACTATATATATATATATATATATATATATATATATATATATATATATATATATATATATATATATATATATATTTTTTTTTTTTTTTTTTTAATATAGGACAAGTAACACAAACCTTATCGCCTCTATAATTGTGCCAGATTTTATACCGTCTTTACAAAATAAATATTACCAAGATCGTTTAGACTAACGCTATTTCTCGTGTGTTACTCTTCCAGTTTTATTAGATGCAAATGTTCTTCACATTTGTGGTTTATTTATTCCTTAAATTAATATTTTACATTTATTCCACCACTAAAAATCTATGCGGCATTGAGTTGGTAAGTCATAAATTCTTTCTTTTTTATAAGTTCTTTAAAATTAAAGCGGTTTTGTGTGATAGGTCGCCCTCGTTTGTAAATTTTTAGTTTTGCTCCAAGACAAAAATAAAACTAGGTTATGTTAAAAGCTTGGCAAAGCCCCTTCATGGCTTCTAAACGCTGTGCGCAACAAGAGCGCATCTCCTTTTGTTCAGCCGCGGCTTTTCTCGTGGTGCTGAATGAAGGACTAAATTTGAGGAGGGTGCAGAGAGCGGGTGGGGGGGGTTCTCTGAAAGATCTGTTACACATTACTTTTTTTGGAGCAGACTGTAAGACTGTGTGCGGTTTTTTGTCATTGAACTCAATAATGGAATTATATTTTTGCTGCGGTTCCGTTGTGTGTGTGTGAATGTGTGTTTGTGTACGTGTGTGTATATGAGTACGTGTATATATGTGTGTGTATATGTGTGTGTATGCTTGCGTGTGTCTGTGTGTAAATGTGTAGTGTGTGTGTGTGTGTGTGTGTGTGTGTATGAATGTGTGTTTGTGTATGTGCGTGTATATGTGAGTGTGTGTAAATGTGTAGTGTGTGTGTGCGTGTATGTGTATATATGTGTATATGTGTGTGTGTTTACGTGTGTGTAAATGTGTAGTGCGTGTGTGTATGAGTATGTGTGTACGTGTGTATATGTGAGTGTGTGTATACGTGTATACGTGTATAGTGTGTGTATGTTTGTGTGTGCGTGTATGTGTATATATGTATGTATATGTGTGTATACGTGTGTGTAAATGTGTAGCGCGTGTGTGTGTTTGTGTGTGTGTGTGTGTGTGTTTGTGTGTGTGAGTGCGCGCGCCAATAGTGACGCGGGGAAGGGGGGGTTAAATTGTGTAATTTTTCTTACTCGGCTGTGGCATTCAAGATCAGGCCACCATTCATGCCCCCCTGCCCCCTCCAACTTTTCTCTCCCTTTCTCCTTTTTTTTCTCTCCTCCTTTTTAAGCGAGGGAGTTCAGAAAAGAAGCGTGGGTTCTTTTCAGTGTTCTCCTGCCCCCCCCCCCCCGGCTGAACCCGGGTTCTCTGAAACCTATCTCCCGGTGCACTCTGCGTCCAATTAGCGCTGTGTAAAGGCTTTTCTTTGGCGCACACCGTCCCCATGCCTCTTGTTCGGACGCTTCCAGTCATCACCGCTGTAATAATTAATATGGCACCCGAACTTAAAGCCCAATAAATAAAAAAACATACTGGTTTAATTTTTAAACCTAATAAAAATCATGCTTGTTTTGTTCTAAATGTAAACCCCATCTTAAGTATTTTTTGTGATTTCCTTCGCCTAAAGGTTTAGCACAAGTTAAGAATATTCTAATGTTCCATCCATTATCTTCCGCTTTATCCTCTATTAGGGTCGCGGTCGGGTTCCCTATGCCCATCCAGGGGAGAACGTCTCGGCCGCTGGGCAGATACACCCAGGACAGGGTGCCAATCTATCGCTGGGCACACACTCACTCACACACACACACACACACTCTATATGGGGCAATTTGGAGAATACATTTGACTTGATCCATGTTTTTGGACTGTGGGAGGAAACCGGAGAACCCGGTAAATAAATATAAGATAGTCATTGTTTATTTACAGCTATTGTATTGTGTTTTAAGGAATCCTATGCAAACAATCAAACGAATCATTGGCTTGAGAGATTCCTTGCATGATGAATTGATACATTAGATTAGATTGATAGGATGTGTATTTGAGTCTATGCAGAATCTTAACGAAAAGTTCTATATAGCACCAAAATCTATTATTACAACCTATGAACATCGTCACAATAGAAGGAACCTTTTGCTGCTGTTTAGAACCTTGTAGGCTTAAAAAACACATTCTCCATCCGTTTAAAGAACCATTTCACCAAGTGATCTAGAACCAAAAGTGGGCAGTAAGGCAGTCATGATCTTGTGGTCTTGCAACCTGAAGGTCCCTTGTTCGATTCCCCCATGTTCGATTTCTTTGCTGGGCATATCTATCTATCTCTATGTCTACCTTCTATACCCATCTTCCTAGCTGTAATAAGTTTTACAGTTTGGAAAGATGTCCATTTTAAATAACTGTACACAAACTGAGCTTTATAAAGGACATGGTCCACTCATGCTGGAACAGAAAAGGACCTTCCTCAAACTCATTATCTTCAGCTTTATCCTATATTAGGGTCGCGGGGGGTTCCCCATGCCCATCCAGGGGAGAACGTTTCGGGCGCTGGGCAGATACACCCAGGACAGGGTGCCAATCTATCGCTGGGCACACACTCACACACTCACTCACACAGACACGCTCTTTATGGGGCAATTTGGAGAAATCAATTGACTTGATCCATGTTTTTGGACTGTGGGAGGAAACCGGAGAACCCGGAGGAAACCCACGCGGACACGGGGAGAACATGGAAACTCCACCCAGATGGGGATTCGAACCGGGAACCCCCAGCGCTGAAAGAAGAACATGCTAACCACTAAGCCACTAAGGTTTAATTTCATACAGATGTGATAATTGATCTAAATTAAATACATGAATAATTGTACTTCATTGATGATTCCATACATACAGTTCCTTCTGGCTGAAAAGTACCGTATGGTTCCACCCCGTTGACAGACATTGTTCCCCTTAAGGTACAACAATGTTTCCTTTCTTAACAATAAAGAAACATGTTCTCACTCGAGCCATTTCACACTTAAAAGAAAGCACACTGCCAAAAATGTGTCAGTTTTTGAGATATGAGCTTTATTTCTGGATGTTTAGGGGTTTTTGGAGTTTAACAGTCTACTGCGTTGGGAGCAACTTGATCTCGTCATTATAAATGACCCGCAGTAGTGATAAAGTTAAGTGCTTGTTCTGAGGGTAGAACTGGATTAATTTCTCTTTAAATGGCATTATGGGCTAAATGATACTGTTCACTCTTATCTTATATATATATATATATATATATATATATATATATATATATATATATATATATATATAGACATAGACAACATGTGTCTTTTCTACAATAACTACCTCTTATTGTTACTGTACATAGTATTCTGCATAAAATGGTGCCATACTGACATCTAGCGGTTAATATGTATATCGTAAACCTGAAGTTCCGCAATTGAAAACAAACCTTTAACTCACTTTGAAACATGACAACATTAAAACGTATAGTATGTATTAAACACATTTATTTTATTATTTATTATTATCAGGTACGTTTATAATTAACGGCTTTTATATTGAAGATCCATTTATAAACACAGAATAAACCCCTTTAATATTGTTGTCTTCATGGTATTGCTAACTACAGTACATGAGTACGCCATTACGTCAGGTAGAAAATTATATAATAATAATAATAATAATAATAATAATAATAATAATAATAATAATATTATTAGTATTATTATTATTATTATTATGCCCAGCGATGGATTGGCGCCCTGTCCTGGGTCTATCTGCCCAGCGCCCGAGACGTTCTCCCCTGGATGGGCATGGGGAACTCCACCGCGACCCTAATAGAGGATAAAGCGGGAGATAATGAATGAATGAATTATTATTATTATTATTATTATTATTATTATTATTATTAATTAATTAATTTTAATTAATTTATTAATTAATAAATATAAGTTTTAGTTCAAAGTTTTAAGTTTAGATTTTTATCCACGAATATCACAACTCGTACAATGAATACCACCATTATTACTACAACCACTGTATTATTATTCATTCATTCATTATCACCCGCTTTATCCTCTATAGGGTCGCGGGGGATTTCTCCATGCCCATCCAGGGGTGAACGTCTCGGGCGCTGGGCAGATACACCCAGGACATGGCGCCAATCCATCGCTGGGCACACACTCACTCATACACACTCTTTATGGGGCAATTTGGAGAACTCAATTAACTAGATCCATGTTTTTGGACTGTGGAAGGAAACCGGAGAACCCGGAGGAAACCCACGCGGACACGGTGAGAACATGGAACCTCCACCCAGATGGGGATTCAAACCGGGAATCCCTAGCGCTGAGAGGCAGACGTGCTAACCACTAAGCCACCGTGCCGCCTGTATTATTATTCATTATTCATTATCTCCCGCTTTATCCTCTATTAGGGTCGCGGTGGGGTTCCCCATGCCCATCCAGGGGAGAACGTCTCGGGCGCTGGGCAGATACACCCAGGACAGGGCGCCAATCCATCGCTGGGCACACACTCACACACTCAAGCACACTCTATATGGGGCAATTTAGAGAACTCAATTAACTTGATCCATGTTTTTTGGACTGTGGGAGGAAACCGGAGAACCCGGAGGAAACCCACGCGGACACGGTGAGAACATGGAACCTCCACCCAGATGGGGATTCAAACCGGGAATCCCTAGCGCTGAGAGGCAGACGTGCTAACCACTAAGCCACCGTGCCGCCTGTATTATTATTATATTAGTTAATTAGTAGTAGTAGTAGTAGTAGTAGTAGTAGCGGTAATGGTGGTAATGGTAGTAACAGCTGTCGTTGTGTTTGCAGTGATTTATGCCACCATAAATGTGTGAAAGAGCCGCACGGTGGCGCAGCGTCACTGAATCAATTCAAACAAAGCGTCACGTCTTAGCGACATCTACTGGCTAAATATGTGTAATTGCATGAGATATTGGTTAACAGAATTTGTATGGTCGCCCAGATGAAAGAGACTTATTCACGTGACTTTATCATTAAAAATCTTTCATGTTCAGATTAATTATTAAGTTAATCTGTTAATCGTTGATGAGCAATTACAGATTCTCTCTTGCGGTGGGGTTTAAATGTGCTCACGTGACACCACGCCCCTGGCACCTGATCCGTCCACCCCGCGTCCGCGCGCACGCTTCGATCGTTTCATGTAGATATTAATTATGACTCACTACGTCATACAGGATAATTAACATGTGTAAATGACTTCATCGAGTCGGCTCGTGTCGGATCTTTATGGTTGGACTGTGAAAGGTGAACAGTAACAAATGAACCGACTCAGCCCGAGAGGCGCGCGCGCAGGCTGAATGCTGACTGGGTCGCGTGACACCGGCGTGGATGGTTCGGGCATCAGGGGCGTGGTGTCACGTGACCACCCCCCCCCCCCCCCCCTCCGCTTTTAAAACCCATTCTAGTTTAGAAAGTTTGATCAGACGTTCAGACGCTCCACCAGAAGAGAGGACGGGCACTGGGTGAAGATGGACGCGGGACTCATCAAGATCAACCGGGAGCCGGGAGCACAGGTGACGTAGATGTGACCTCATTATAAACCTGACTGAGCACCGACAACTGAGGACCTCGAATAGAATTCACAAAAAAAATTCAAATGAACGCAGGTACAAAAGAATCGAGGTAAACAGAATAGATTTCAGGTGATTTGGGACATTTTCCGCTATTTGGAATTAGGAGACAATTTTTAGGACAATTTTTATAAATTAATGAATATCATCAATATATATATAAAAAAAAGCATTATGACAAAAAGTTAAAGCAAGTCAGCTGAATAAAAAAGATTTTGTTGTTTAAAATAAACTTCATGAAATCATTAGATTGTGAAAACTATTAATATTTAGTCTATAAATTATGATGACCACTATATGGGGCAATTTGGAGAACTCAATTGACTTGATCCATGTTTTTGGACTGTGGGAGGAAACAGGAGAACCCAGAGGAAACCCACGCGGACACGGGGAGAACATGGAAACTCCACCCAGATGGGGATTCAAACCGGGAATCCCTAGCGCTGAGAGGAGAACGTGGAAATATAATTACATTTATATTTTTTTAAAAGTAATAATTAGCGGTGATTATTTATAAATGATATTTTTTATTTTTTTATTGTTCAATTCAGCAATAAATAACATTATTTGTATTAAACCTTGCAGAAGTTTCCTGACAAAATTCAAGCAGTGGGCGGGGACCAAAACCTCAATAGAGTGTGTGTGTGTGTGTGTGTGGGGGGGGGGGGTTAATGAATTAATATTAAACACTAATAATTCAAATACAGTACAAAATAAAAGACATTTGGCAGATTAAATCTTTATTAGGCCTATTACCTGATTTATTATTTTAATTCACTTCTATATTTAAAACAAAAACTTTATTTCATTATTTTATGCTCTTGGCGGCAGAGTTTTAAAACTGTAGGATGTCATTAAATAATTTGTCAGAATCATTAGTATGTTTAATTTTTATTTCACTCTATTTATTTTTTCGGTTGGCTTTACTCAATGTTACCCCTAAAATAATTTTTGATCCCATTGTAAATATTTGAAAATGCCTGTCTCTCTGTACTTTTTATTTAAGATGTTTAAGATGCTGATGTGAGAGCCGTTTATAACAAAAGTCAAGGGAAATCTCAGACTTCTCAACGGCTTCCGTCACGTGAGCGAAGGAATGCAAGTCATAAGAATGTGAAACCAATGACAGTCATGGGTTCATGCCCCCACCTTCAGTTCCCAAAATGCTCTGAGCTTCACACAACGAAAAGAAAAAGCTCATTCTTTGATCAGAGCTTGATAACAATAGATTGGGACACCTTCACAGTACTCTTACTGGAGCTTCTAGACATCCCATCCATCCAAAAGATCATCTTTGAGGTCAGACACGGATGTTGAATATGATGACCTGACTCACAAGTTCTTGTCAGAGTAGTCACCCAACTCGCCCCTCTATGTCTTTACAGCAAAACTCTTCCCCAAATGGTTTCCACAAAACTGGAACATTTAGAATTGTCCCAATTGCATTTCCAAGTGCTTGATTTAATACACCTGCAGCGATAGGACCTAATTAAATCCCTGAAGTTGGTGATTAAGGGGCGTGTCCTGATACTTCAGTCCATACAGTGTAAAGCACTAATAACGTGACCAGATTTATTTATTCTGAAATTAAGTCTTTGGGGTTAGGTTAAATATTTGTGGCAGCTGTTGACATGAGAAGGGAACCAAACTGAAGGACAGACACCGATGCCGTCTCCACGTGACTCATGTTGACTTTGATTCAAACAAAACAAACAGTGTTTGTGCTTATTGTTGATAAGAGTCCAACTGACCTGGACATTTTCCATCTACAGAAGAAATTCCACTAAAACCCCCCCGCGGTTATGATATAGTTTCCTGGTAATGTGTGAATGTTCGTCTGAAAAACCTCAATTTTTATCCAGGGCTCCATGTACCTGGAGGAAAAGACCAACAAAACTGAAGTTTGCTCCTACATTTTCTCTCTTAATGAAGGCGTGGGGCAGCTGGCCAGGACCCTGCGACTATTCGAGGTACGTTTTCTGTCCACGCATTCAGGAATTCAGTTCGGTTCATCCTTGGTACC
This sequence comes from Corydoras sp. C115, assembly GCA_019802505.1. NCBI lineage: Eukaryota > Metazoa > Chordata > Actinopteri > Siluriformes > Callichthyidae > Corydoras > Corydoras sp. C115. The sequence goes on along the minus strand of JAFMOC010000177.1, from coordinate 204,859 downwards.
ACTATATAATACACACTGACATGGATTTCCAATCAAATCCCAATTTCCTCGATCTTCTCTGAAGGCATTAAGCTTGATTTAAACGAGCCTACGTGTGTTGTGGCGTGATGTCTGTGTAATTTCCTGTCTACGTGCCGTTCTTTGCATCACAAAGCAATATCAAAGTGTTCAGGGTTTATTGCCAAGACACAAGCGGTCGAAAATGTTTATTTAATTACGGCCAAAAATATTATTGACTTTACTGTTGGACGTAATTGGGTGGGCATGTATGTCCACAGGGGGGCGGAACCAGTACTGACCCCAGGCATAGTGGCGTTTAGCTCTTTACAGCGCTTTAAAAATCAATAAGATAAAGCTGGCATCTACCAAGCTGCACTAGTAAACATTAGAACCCTGGGTTTTAACCTATCATCTCTCACGGGACAAAATCCACCCCCTTCTCCACCCACGAAACAGTCTCTGCTGAACCCAGTCCTCTTCCACTGCAGTGAGCCTGTAATCCTCCACCTTTAAATTGTAATATAAATATCATTCATTCGAATCTTTAGTGGTTTTATAAAGAATCACACAAGACTTTTATTAGGTCCTGATTTAAACGGGTTCCCTCTTTGAGCCATAACAGCTTCCCAGCTTCTGTAAAAAGGTTCTATGTGATTTCGGAGTGCGTCATCACCTTTGTGAGGTCAGACACTGCTGTTGGACAAAATGACCTGGCCCACGGTCACAGTTTTAGTTCATCTCCAAGGTACCCACTTGTGATAATGAGGGTGGATGAAATACCAGGATTTAATAATATAGAGTTGTGTTTCAATACTTTTTTCCCAAATATTGTTTGTAAATCTGACCTTTATTTCCATATATTTGGAATGGACTTTTGTTTTTGTCTAATATGTGATTGTGGGGGCGGCACGGTGGCTTAGTGGTTAACACATTCGCCTCTTAGCACTAGGGATTCCCGGTTCGAATCCCAATCTGAGTGGAGTGTCCATGTTCTCCCCGTGTCCACATGGGTTTCCTCCGGGTTCTCCGGTTTCCTCCCACAGTCCAAAAAAACATGGATCAAGTCAATTGAGTTCTCCAAAGTTGCCCCATATAGAGTGTGTGTGTGTGAGGGAGTGTGTGCCCAGTGATAGATTGGCACCCTGTCCTGGGTATATCTGCCGAGCGCCCGAAACTTTCTCCCCTGGTTGGGCATGGAGAACCCCCTGCGACCCTAATAGAGGATAAAGCGGAAGATAATTAATGGTTCAATGTTACTGTGGGGAGTCACACTAGAATATGTTATTGTAAATGCTCCCGTAGGTGTCCCAATACTTTTGAACATGGTACTTACAGTCAAGAATATCCATACAGTGTTTTAATCGTGAATATAAGAGATTATGGTGGTAATTAAATTAATTGTAATTGAAAAGAGTTTTTACGTGACGGAGGAAATATAATCCATCCATCCATTATCTTCCGCTTTATCCTCTATTAGGGTCGCGGGGGGTTCCCCATGCTCATTCGGGGGAGAACGTTTCGGGTGCTGGGCAGATACACCCAAGACAGGGGGCAATCTATCACTGGGCACACACTCACTCACTCACACAGACACATACACACTCTATATGGGGCAATTTGGAGAACTCAATTGACCTTGATCCATGTTTTTGGACTGTGGGAGGAAACCGGAGAACCCGGAGGAAACCCACGCGGACACAGGGAGAACATGGAAACTCCACCCAGATGGGGATTTGAACCGGGAATCCCTAGTGCTGAGAGGAGAACGTGGAAATATAATTACATTTATATATTTTTAAAAGTAACAATTAGTGGTGATTATTTATAAATGATAGTTTTTATTGTTCAATTCAGCAATAAATAACATTATTTGTATTAAACCTTGCAGAAGTTTCCTGACAAAATTCAAGCAGTGGGCAGGGACCAAAACCTCAATAGAGTGTTTGTGTGTGTGTGGGTGGTGGGGGGGGGGGGGTTGGGGATTTTAATGAGTTTTATTAATACTCATGTGTAAAGCTTCCTGTCCTCATGTTGCAGGGAGGAGTTTTATTATAATGGCTGCTGGTCACGAAAGGAGTTCAATATCTAATCACGAAACAAAATAATCCATGATAAAGGGGATGTATTGGAACTCAGATGTATTTAAACCTGGTTCACATGAGGAGAGCGAGGCTCTGGGCATTGTGTTGTTCTCTTTGCATTGTGTGAGCTTCATGAGCAGAGCATCATTCAGATCCAAACGCTTCCAGATGGAGAGAATTCCAGTTTGAGGAAAAGCAGTCTAAAGAAAAAGTGGGGTGTGGGGTGCGGGGTGGGGGAGCATTCCAGTCCGCCCTCCTGAACGGGCCTATCAGGCGTTAGATCATAAAATGCAAATAAAAAACAGATTGTTTGTTGTAGTGCAGAACATTGTGGACGGCACCACCTCCACACGATCCTTCCTGCAGCTGAGTCAGCGAAAATGCCCAGGTTTGCATGAGTGCACCCATCACACATGTGCACCAGGCGTGATGTCACTGCCTCAGTGGTGGGTGGGTGACTGGACTAGAGACACGCACAAGCTTATATAACATGAGCAAATGTATTTGGACCTTCGGATTAGTGACATTCAGATGTGGCCCCTAATTTCAGTATGAGATAATGTACAGATGCAGCCCTTTGGAGTTTTTGGTAACAGTTTGGGGAAGGCCAAGTTTCATTCAGTCGTATTTCCACAGGTGAATCAAGCACACAGTAGCTTGAACATCTGTATGCTTTCATTTTTTTGATCTACTGAATCGATGTGGGGGAAAAAAAACCAAACACCAAAATATTGCTGAAAAATTTTCCCAATAAACATATTTGTTTTGGCAACAGAGAAAAATCAATATAGAAAGTGACGTCATTACATGTGTAAATATCCCAGTACTGATGTCCATATGGTGTGTGTTTTGTGTATTTATGCCGTGTGTACCTTGAAACACCCAATTTTTTTAGTTTCAAATTAAACCATTTTCAGCTTTACGTTTATGAACAGTGCAATTGATTCGATTAATCAATAATCAATTATCAAAGTATAACATATTTATAGACATTTCATCCTATTTGTGTGGCTTTTATTCTTATGCTGTGTGTTTATCGTAAACCCAAATAAAGGTTTAAACTTTGGAAAAGAACAAAAAGAAAGCAAACAGCGCCCTCTGGTGGAAGAAAAACCCGATTTAAAAGCTTAAACTCTTCATTTCTTATATCATTGTTTAATCTATCTGCTTTACTGATCATGCAGACGGGGTTTGTTGTTCTACAGTTACATTCTGTTCCTCTACATACTCTTTTAGTTCCCTTTGGTATGTTCTCTGATGATCAGGACCATGGACAGAGCAGGTATTATTAGGGTGGTGGAGAATTCTCAGTACTGCAGTGACACTGACATAGTGATGTGTGGTGTGTTGTGCACAATTTTCAAAGCCTTTATCCACTCACTGTTTACTCTATAAGGCACATCCACCTTATTGCTCCACCTTGTAGAATCAGAGCTCGTTTTTGTTGCATAAGCTTGGTTTTATATACAAAAAACCATTATTTGGGTTTACATTAAAACACCACAACAGCTATGAATAATAAACACACAAAATAAGGAATAATACATATATATTTTTAATAAAAAATGAATCAAATCACACACACATTATATATATATATATATATATATAAAATGTGTGTGTGTTTGATTTTATACTTTTTTAATTAAAATTATAAGAGATACAATAAAATTTCTGTAAGCAAATGTAAGTTTGTCGTTTATGTTTAAATTGTTAGAATAATCTACGCATCTAAACTGATGTTTTAAATTGTGGTTTATTTTTATTACTAGAAAGAATTAAATTGCCAGACCAGTTACTTTATTAATTACTTAATCAGTTACGGGATTTCTGTTCTTATTTATGCCACGAACAGAAAAAGGAAATGTTTTTTCACATTATTTCAAATAACTTGTATTATTTTATCAAACCATTAATCTCTCAGATTAAGTAACTTTGCTCGATCGGTGGGGGTCGATTCATCGTTTCTTTGATAATAACTGATAAATAATCATGACAGCAAAACGGCATCAACCTGACCCACATCGAATCCCGACCTTCTCGCATGAACAAGGAGGAGTATGAGTTCTTCATCAGCGTGGACTCCGCACACTCCAAAGCTCTGGACGACATCATCGCAAAACTGGGCGCGCAGATCAGCAGCCATGTGCACGAGCTGTCCCGCAACAAGCAAAAGGACACAGGTGAGGACCCGAGGACACCACATCTGCACCACATCTGCATCAACGCGTCACCATGCTGCACATCTGCAACCGTGCACATCACCCTGCTGCTGAATGACCACAGCTGAGTGCACGTCCTCACTACACCCACTTTCTTCACATCTTAAAGTACCTGCACACCTCTGCAAAAACAGCATCGACCTTCAGCCAAATTTGTAACAATCCGTACCACCAGGGGCGTCGTTTTTTGATGTTTTGTCAGTAGCCCCGGATCAAATGAGAGCAGCTTTTTCTGGTCGCCTCTTCTCCAGGAGTGGTGTAGAAGGTGTAATACGTAATAACTGTATGTTGGCTGTAAAGAGCAGCTTTCAGAAACCGTCAGAATTTTTCTGAAGGCGCAAACTGTCTCAAAGTTACGGTATTTCAAAGCATTTCAAAGCAAAACCTTGTTAAAACTGTCTCATCTGCGTTTCACGCTTTTCTGCCGAAGCTCAGGTTCGTTTATTCAAACATTTTCATCATTTATTAGAACTGAATGTCCTATTCACTGCTGACAGACATATTTCATTCATTCATTCATTATCTCCCGCTTTATCCTCTATTAGGGTCGCGGTGGGGTTCCCCATGCCCATCCAGGGGAGAACATCTCGGGCGCTGGGCAGATAGACCCAGGACAGGGCACCAATCCATCGCTGGGCACTCACACAGACACACTCTATATGGGGCAATTTTTTTGAGAATTCAATTGACTTCATCCATGTTTTTGGACTGTGGGAGGAAACCGGAGGAAACCCACGCAGACACGGGGAGAACATGGAAACTCCACCCAGATGGGGATTCGAACCGGGAATCCCTAGCGCTGAGAGGCGAACGTGCTAACCTTCATAGCCTGACATATTTCATATGTAATTTAATTTTATCCAATATAACTAATAAATGATCCAACAAAATGAATGCAACAACAGTTTGAAAAATGGATAAATAAACTCACGAAAGGGCATTTTTTTAAAGAGGACAAGGGGGATAAGGGATCTGGGCTAAAGCACCTGATGTTTCTAAACCCTAAAAACGCCCCTGCGTACCACAATCTATTAATAAATTGCACGTAGAAAATAACGTCATAAAGCATTTTAATAATGTTCTAATACGCTTAAACCCCACCCTGCTGTTATTATATTTATTATATTTGCACATCTGTATTAATGTGCATTTTCGCACGGTCACATCTGCATTAATTCATTACGCGTCAATAAATACAAATAAATATTAAAAGTCACGTTTCAAACGCAACAAACCACAAAACAACAAATCGCAAAATCTGAAATGTAATTATACCGATAAGTACTGATTATTTATTACGATACTGAATTAGATTCTGGTCTACAATTAAATAATTCATTGATTAAATTTCGTTTAAACGGATTATTTCAACATTTAATGAGGCATATTACAATGTTGAATTTTATTACAATTAAATAATAGAAAAGAAACATGACGTACCTAAACATATTTTATTTAAACAGAGACAAACGAAATTATAAATAAATGTACTGTTTGTCACAAATTAATTCGGTTAATTAATAATTACGAATTACGCAATTACGAATTTTAACAATCTTTCCAAATACAGAGCTGGCTGCTAATTTATTTTGTGATTAATATGAGTTGAGTGGATTTGGGTATTATGCAGATCTTTATTATCAGACTTTAGCTTTCTAAAAGTCTTAAATCTGATTATTCTAAGAAACGATACAGACTCCGAATCTACAGATCTGTATCGCGCATGCGCATCAGAAATTACATCTGTTTTTACAGATTTTGAGCTCTGCAGTTGTACGGAAAATAATTATAAAGTTTTTGTGTTTGTGAGAGAGAGAAAGAGATAAATCATCCATTATCTTCCGCTTTATCCTCTATTAGGGTCGGGGGGGGGGGGGGTCCCCATGCCCATCCAGGGGAGAACGTTTCGGGCGCTGGGTAGATACACCCAGAACAGGACACCAATCTATGACTGGGCTCACACTCACTCACACACACACTCTATATGGGGCAATTTGGAAAATTCAATTCACCTTGATCCATGTTTTTGGACTGTGGGCGGAAACCGGAGAACCCGGAGGAAACCCACGTGGAAACTGGGAGAACGTGGAAACTCCACCCAGATTGGGATTCGAACCGGGAATCCCTAGCGCTGAGAGGAGAACATGCTAAACATTAAGTCACCGTGCCACTGTGAGATAAATGTGTAATGAAAATCCACCATAAGCTGTTTATTATATCTCCACAGTGCCCTGGTTTCCCACCACCATCCAGGACCTGGACCGATTCGCCAATCAGATTCTGAGCTATGGATCTGAACTGGATGCTGATCACCCTGTAAGATTCTGTGTGTGTGTGTGTATGTGTGATGGAGAGAGGGAAAGAGAGAGAATGTGTGAATGTTGGCTTTTTTTTCTTTTCTTTTAAATGGGCCAGAATATAAAAACCTGTCCAGTTTTAGAGAAAACTCTGCGTCCTGATGCAGTCAGAGATTATTTTATTTTATTTTATTATTATTACAACCTGGTGGTTGTAAGGTTGGAAGAGTTTTATCAGCCTTAGTGCATCTTTAAAGAAAATTATATTTCCTACCAAGTTGATCCGGCACATGTGACAATGTGTGTGTGTGTGTGTGTGTGTGTGTGTTGAAAAGAGAGAGATCAGAATCATTTGTGACGTAGGAGAGATCAAAGAGTCAGTGGCATTACTGAAATCAAAAAGGTTCTGCAGAAACTAAAGCAAACCTGCGACATTAAAAGACCTTGGACCCTTAAACCTGTAAACATTAAGAACCGTTCAGTGAAGTGACTGATGATGAGTGTGTTTGTGTGTGTGTGTGTGCACCTTTACTTTGTGTTCTCGTGTGTGGGTGTTTTTGGAGGCTTCATGTGTGTGTTGCTGAAAGATGCTGGCCTCGGCGCTGACGCTCCGGCCTCATTCTCTATTCTAATGAAAACAGTCTGAATTGATGTCATCACTTTAATGGAGCTCCTGTAATTATAAATAATTGCACCCCTTTTCCAGTCGCCATTAAAACCGAAATGCATTCATCATAAGCAGCAAACGCTCTACAAAGGCTTCATTTGAATATGTCTTTTATTGCTCCTGCACTGGGGACCAACAAGCGTCACCATCCAAAGACCACGGAGACGTCACACCAGGGTGGTGATGATGATGCTGATGCTGATGCTGATGCTGATCCTCTCGGTTTGTCTATTAATTCTCCGTATTGTTTACAGGGTTTTAAAGATCAGGTCTACAGAGCCAGGAGGAAAGAATTTGCTGATATCGCCTACAACTACAAGCAGTAAGTAACAATAAAGACCAAAAGTTGTCCAGAATTCAGCTCTAGGTCTCTTCCTCCCACACAGTCATAGCGACACAAAGCTCCATCCCACCTCTGGCTCCTTCTCGTACACTCTCCTTTGTCAGCCTTTTATGGAGCTGTAGCTCTGGCTGAGGGGGTAATTACAGGGGCAGGGTACACTGCCGGTGCACATGCAGCTTTGTCACCATAATAGGGCAGCATTATTCTCATGGTTACCACAAAGCACCGGGGTAATACACCGCCTACGAGGGTAATACACATTTACATAGCCGCAGGACTCTAAAAGCTCAAATGCAAACACATCCATGCTGCTTTTCAGATCAAGGAGTCAAAACTATATGGACAGCCTTTGGTCTTTTGGAGTTGACAGCTGGTAAACCAGAGCCATACGAGAAAGACCACACAGGCACGTGGAGAACATGCAAACAAAGTTGCTTTCAGAGCAAATGAACTCTATTTGACCAAATTTCATTCGTTCATTATCTCCCACTTAATCCTCTAGTAGGGTCGCGGTGGGGTTCCCCATGCCCATCCAGGGGAGAACGTTTTGGGCACTGGACAGATACACCAAGGACAGGGCGCCAATCAATCGCTGGGCACACACTCACTCACACAGACACACTCTATATGGGGCAATTTAGAGAATTCAATTGACTTGATCCATGTTTTTGGACTGTGGGAGGAAACCGGAGAACCCGGAGGAAACCCACGTGGACACGGGGAGAACATGGAAACTTCACCCAGATGGGGATTCGAACCGGGATTCCCTAGCGCTGAGAGGAGAACGTGCTAAACCACTAAGCCACCGTGCCGCCTTTATTTGACCAACTTTTGAAATAAAATTCTTGGAGATGTCACAGACTTTCGTGAATAAAGTGCTGCTCTGTAATCATTTTCCTTTTGCCGGGTCCACAGTGGTCAGATCATCCCAAAGGTGGCTTACACAAAGGAGGAGAAGGCCACGTGGGGAACCGTTTTTAAGGAACTAAAGACTTTGTACCCAACCCATGCGTGTCGCGAACACAACCGCGTTTTCCCCCTGCTGGAGAAGTACTGCGGATACCGCGAGGATAACATTCCTCAGCTGGAGGACGTCTCCAACTTCATGCAGTGTGAGTCACTGAGATGCAGAACATGTTTCCAACGTGCAAGTTCATCCAGAGACGAGGTGTTGGAACGATGCACACTCATGTACTAGGTGTCTAAGGGTTAATTGGTGCTGAAGCTGTAATATATATGGTTCTATACATTTTAGGAGCACATATCAATCAATTCAGATTTATTTACCTTTATTAGTCCCACCATGCGGAAATTCAATCACACAGAGATCACAGATTAAATAATAGATAATAAAATTATAATATATAATGTTATAATATTCATTATCTCCCGCTTTATCCACTATTAGGGTCGCGGTGGGGTTCCCCATGCCCATCCAGGAGAGAACGTCTCGGGCGCTGGGCAGATACACCCAGGACAGGGCGCCAATCCATCGCTGGGCACACACTCACTCACACAGACACACTCTATATGGGGCAATTTGGAGAATTCAATTGACTTGATCCATGTTTTTGGACTGTGGGAGGAAACCGGAGAACCCGGAGGAAACCCACGCAGACACGGGGAGAACATGGAAACTCCACCCAGATGGGGATTCGAACCGTGAATCCCTAGCGCTGAGAGGCGAACGTGCTAACCACTAAGCCACCGTGCCACCCTTATTATAATATTATTTATTATAATAATTTATTATTATAATATAATATAATTTAATATAATAATAATAATTATTATATTTATTATTATATTATTTATTATAAAAATAATATTAACCAATTCTAAATACATATTTTTGAAACTTTTGTTGCTCACCCTTTCCCAGCATGCACCGGTTTCCGTCTGCGCCCCGTAGCAGGGCTTCTGTCATCCCGTGACTTTTTGGCTGGCTTGGCCTTCCGCGTTTTCCATTCCACCCAGTACATCCGGCATGGTTCCAAACCCATGTACACACCTGAGCCGTGAGTACACACACACACACACACACACACAAGTGTAGTTACAATAAATAAAGGAAAATAATCCTAACCTTGGTCACATGTTCACACATTCTCATCATTTTTGGTCTTTATTTTAGAGTTAAAAATGTAAATAAAAATATTTTAAATCGATATAGGGCGGTTCGAATCCCAATCTGGGTGGAGTTTCCATGTTCTCCCTGTGTCCGCGTGGGTTTCCTTCGGGTTCTCCGGTTTCCTCCCACAGTCCAAAAACATGGATCATTCCAAGAATTCTCCAAATTGCCCCATATAGAGTGTGTCTGTGTGAGTGAGTGTGTGCCCAGCAATAGATTGGCGCCCTGTCCTCGGTGTATCTGATGGGCATGGGGAACCCCCCCACCTCCACGACCCTAGTAGAGGATAAAGTGGAAGATAATGGATGGATGGATAAATCAATATATACGTTTGAACACATATAATCATGACATGTATTTTTCTTTTTTAAAATAACGCTCTCAATCTCACCACTGAACGAATCAGAGTGTTATTATTACCACAAAACCTACAGTAGATTGATTTCTTAACTCTTTACCCCCTTTACTTCATCCTGTCAAAGAAGAAGAAACTAACCAGTCTTGTTTATTCCAGAGACATCTGTCATGAGCTGCTGGGACATGTTCCTTTATTTGCTGACCCCAGTTTCGCTCAGTTCTCCCAGGTTTCATTTCCTTTCTTTTCATATAAACATCACTAAGAAGTCACTTAATTAATAAATCAGTCAGAAATCGAGTAAAGCCATCTGTCTGTCTAGCAATGTATCTGGTCCTGCATTTTGTATTTTGGTCATTTAGCAGACGCTTTTATCCAAAGCGACTTACAAGGTGAGCACAGGGTTCATCACAACATCCCTGGAGCAATGAGGGTTAAGGGTCTTGCTCAAGGACCCACATTGGTAACTTCAGTGGACCTGGGGTTTGAACCCACAACCTTCAGATTGATTGCACAACACACTGAGCTACCTCGACCTCAACAGTCATCTGGTTGAACTACAACTTCAAACCTTTAGGAAAAAAAGTTTCCTGCTGGTTTCTGCAGCTTTGAGCATCTCATCAGCAACCAGCTGTGAGGAACATGAGCACTTTTGTTTCTGTGGAACCTCCCGTGCCTCATCCTCACACTGACACAATATTTTAACAATGCACAACGTTTCCAATACACTGGATGTTGGATTTTATGGATATTGATATTTAGCAGATGCTCAACCCAAAGAGACTTACAGACTTTGGGTCAGAGTACAGGGAGGTTTAAGGGTCTTGGCTCAGGGACCCACAGTGGTACCTTCCGTGGACCTGGGATTTAAACCCACAACCTTCAGATTGGGGCGGCACGGTGGCTTAGTGGTTTAGCATGTTCTCCTCTCAGCGCTAGCGATTTCCGGTTTGAATCCCCATCTGGGTGGAGTTTCCATGTTCTCCTTGTGTCTGCGTGGGTTTACTGTGTCTGTGTGAGTGAGTGTGTGCCCAGCGATGGATTGGCGCCCTGTCCTGGGTGTATCTGCCCAGCGCCCGAGACGTTCTCCCCTGGATGGGCATGGGGAATCCCACCGCGACCCTAATAGAGGATAAAGCGGGAGATAATGAATGAATGAACCTTCAGATTGATAGCCCAACGCCCAACGCACTAACCACTGAGCTACCACACCCTAAGTCTGTAAACAGATGCCACAACCTGTTTTAAATATATTTAGTGTTCGCTTAAAGTGGCACACACCAGTCTGCACCTGAAACAACCCACACTGTGTTTAAAGACTCACAAACTTATAAGTCCGGAGGGAACGGGCAGGGGTTATAGAATTAAAGATAAGCATACACGAGCCCTGGATGATGTAACATTAGACTTTAGACAAACTGGAATCAGAGAATGTAGAACGACGTCTGAACGCTGTAGTGTAATGTCTTACTAATACTGAATTAATACTGCGTGTTTAGGAAATTGGCCTCGCCTCCCTGGGTGCTCCGGACGAGTTTATTGAGAAACTTGCCACAGTAAGTACAGATGACCCGTAGAATTACACCCACTGACAGTTTAAAGCATTCTGTAACAAAGTTATGCGTAACTGCTTTTTTTTTTGTAGGTTTACTGGTTCACTGTGGAGTTTGGACTCTGTAAGCAAGGCCATGACATTAAGGCCTATGGAGCTGGGCTGCTGTCATCGTTTGGAGAGCTGCAGGTGTGTGTGTGTGTGTGTGCTGTGTGTGTGTGTTCTGCTTAAGTTTAAGTTTTTTTCATTTTGTAGACCCCTTTTAATTTCCACATAAACACATAACCTTAAACATCCATCCATCCATTATCTTCCGCTTTATCCTCCACTAGGGTCGGGGGGGGTGCTGAGAGGAGAACATGCCAATCACTAAGCCAGCATGCCGCCCACCTTAAACATTGGAATTTTAAAAATTATATATAAAAAGCGGGCGGCACGGTGGCTTAATGGTTAGCATGTTCTCCTTTCAGTACTAGGGATTCCCGGATCGAATCACAATCTGGGTGGAGTTTTCATGTTCTCCCCGTGTCCGCATGGGTTTCCTCCGGGTTCTCCGGTTTCCTCCCACAGTCCAAAAAAATGGATCAAGGTCAATTGAGTTCTCCAAATTGCCCCATATAGAGTGTGTTTGTGTGAGTGAGTGTGTGTCCAGTGATAGATTGGCGTCCTGTTCTGGTTGTATCTGCCCAGCGCCCGAAACGTTCTCCCCTGGATGGGCATGCGGACCCCCTCGTGACCCTAATTGAGGATAAAGTGGAAGATAATGGATGAATATATAAAAGGCTTCCAAATCAAAAAACATTGACAGCATTGTTGAGGGTTTGTTCTTGAAACCCTGCCACGAAGCTCATTGGTTTCAGTACGTTCTAACAGAACTGATCCGTTTGTTCTGCAGTACTGTCTGACGGACAAACCAATGGTTTTGCCCTTTGAGCCAGAAAAGACCAGCGTCCAGAAATACCCCATCACCGAATTTCAGCCCATCTACTATGTTGCCGAGAGCTTTGAGGATGCCAAAGAAAAAGTCAGGTGAAGTATTAAAAACTAAAAAGTAATTCAGTATTCAGGAAACATGTGCCTCATTTTTCAGACTGACATCGGTTGTGTTCACTACACTTTAGGAAGTTTGCTCTCCAAATTCCCAGACCGTTTTCTGTGCGCTACAATCCCTATACGCAGAGCATCGAAATTCTGGACAACACCAAACAGCTGAGCAACCTGGCTGAGAGCATCAACGGTATGTAGCCCATTTACTATCACCTTTAAATCACAGTGTAAAATAAGCTGTAGAGTTAGGGGGCAGGTAACATTTTTTAAATGTAATAGTGAGACTGGGGGCTCAGGAAGTCCCCACCATATATTGAAAGTTCTTTCACACTCATCCAAGGACAGCCCACCTAAGGGTTAAATACCGAATTAGGATCTTTTTCAGAGCTCTCTCATCAATCGTGGTTGCCCGCCATTGATGATTTTTCTTGTACACTTGTTTGTCTATTCAGTTCTTTTGGAACAAAACCGCCAACTTATGACCATTTTATTGGAACATAACACTCACTTATACGAAAACCATGTTTATAGGCAAGCACTGATTTGATGTCTTTATATTTCAAGCCAATCTCAAAATAAAACTCAATAAAACTTTTCCCCGGATGAACGTGCTCCATTGGGTTCGTTTATTGTTGTTGACCCGGAAACTGACCTGGAAGTACATCAACTTATAATAAACTTTTGCGAGGTCTTGCAATAGATATAAATATAACTATTGCGAGATCTTGCAAAATTATATATCGCATTATATATTTTTTTCTTCCATGTCCCTTTAGGGGCGCCGTAGATTCTAAACCGGGTCCAATGAAAACTTTTAAAACCATTTTCATAATAGATCTTTTAAAATACAGCAAAATCTATTTATTTATATGGAGATACCCCATGTCATGAACACTTGTTGGACACAGGTTGCATTTATCAATTGTTGAGTTACAAAGTACTCCCAAGACCATGTGGTTATGTTCATCACAGTAGCATGACAGTTTCTCAGAGTACTGCCTGAGGGCTCAAGGTCACACAATTAACCTAGTTTCTGCTCTTTGTCACTACCGGAGGAATCGAGGGAAGCGTGAATATTCAAAACAAAATAGTCTTTATTGCTTCCAATACTGCGTACGGGGTAAAACCCCAAAACGAGAAACACACAGTCAATTGACGTAAGGCGATGGCGTCACTGGTCAGCGGAGTCCCCTTAAGAACCGAGAAAGATGCGGTGAGGAACGCGGCGGGGCGGGCACGCAGGAGCCGGAGTTCCGAATTCTCTCACGTGTTCCCAGGTGTCGCATCCTAGAGGAGACCAGCAGGCAAAACCGAATCGCTCAGGCTCAGAAGTAAGCAAAGAGTACAAGGCGCGAGCCACGTACTCAGCCATAACCAGTCGTAACTAAAGCCAAACCAAACCAAAACCAAAAACCTCTGCCCTGGAGCGGGGACACCGTCTTAAATAGAGGCTGCCGCTGATGAGGCACACCTGAACCTAGTAATCAGGAGAGGGTGAACGGTGATTGGATGAAACCAAAGCAGGTGTAACAGTGGGTGTGTGTATGCAACCTTTTTTACCCTGGTTTATATTACACAATAATATTAGTCAGTGCAACACTGGAAACTCCTTATTTTGTACTTTAGCCAGTTAATTAAATACATTAAATTAAAAGAAGGGCGGCACGGTGGCTTAGTGGTTAGCACGTTCACCTCTCAGCGCTAGGGATTCCCGGTTCGAATCCCCATCTGGGTGGAGTTTCCATGTTCTCCCCGTGTCTGCGTGGGTTTCCTCCGGGTTCTCCGGTTTCCTCCCACAGTCCAAAAACATGGATCAAGTCAATTGAATTCTCCAAATTGCCCCATATAGAGTGTGTCTGTGTGAGTGAGTGTGTGCCCAGCGATGGATTGGCGCCCTGTCCTGGGTCTATCTGCCCAGCGCCCAAGACGTTCTCCCCTGGATGGGCATGGGGAACCCCACCGCGACCCTAATAGAGGATAAAGCGGGAGACAATGAATGAATGAATGAAAATTAAAAGAATCCTCATTACTGTTTGTATTTCTGGAGCCTAATGAAAGCCCTTTGTTCTGCTTTTCCAGGTGAAATGGAAATCCTGCGCAACGCTCTGGAAAAGATGCAATAAGAAAACCTCTCTGATGTGATGACATCCTAATAACCAAAAAGACCTAAAGTTCACATCCTAATCCAAATTTTAGCTCAGATTAGGTTGAAATCCAGCATATGCTCAATAATCGTGATCCTATATCAAGCATGCCAATTGTTTATCTTACGCTTTAACATTTAATGCGAGAACGTCGTATTGGACTACGGTGCCGACGTCGATGTTGTATTGAGAGCTCGGTAGGATGCGAAAATCTCTGTTTGTTTCTTTTTTTTTTTACATTTCTATTCTAGTAAACTTCTAACGCAACCTTATGCCGCATATGTACTGTACTTTAATTAAAATGTATCGATTGATATACTTTATACTTTATATTACTTATATATAAAATAAACCTGCATTTTCGGCATTATTCTTCGCATCACGCTGCGACATGAGCCAACAGTCACGCATATGAAGTCAGGAATAAATTAAAACAATACAGTTTTGTGCTAAATTGCTGCCACAGGGGCGTCGTTAGACCTGGGCTTTGGGGGTTAAAGCCCCGGGTGTTTTGTCAGTTGCCCCGGATCAATGAGAGCAGCTTTCTCTGCAGCCTCTCCTCCAGCAGCGGGACCGAAGCATGGAGTCACCATCAGCTGTTTGTGTTTCCATACTCTGTGTGTGTTTGAGGGAGACATATTTTTCGCCAGTATCGGGAGTAAAGTTACCGTAATAACTGTATGTTGGCTGTAAAGAGCAGCTTCTCAGCTTTCAGAAACCGTCAGAATATTTCCGAAGGCGCAAACTGTCGCAAACTTACGGTATTTCAAAGCAAACCGTTGTTAAAACTGTCTCATCTGCGACTGACTCGTAAAACAGTTTCATGCTTTTTTGCCGAAGCTCAGCTTCGTTTATTCAAAAGTTTTCAGCCAGAACCGTCATTTATTAGAACTGAATGTGCTATCGGGGCGGCACGTTGGCTTAGTGGTTAGCATGTTCTCCTCTCAGTGCTAGGGATTCTCGGTAAGAATCCCCATTTGGGTGGAGTTTCCATGTTCTCCCCGTGTCCGTGTGGGTTTCCACCAGGTTCTAGCGTTTCCTCCCACAGTCCAAAAACATGAATCAAGTCAATTGAGTTTTCCAAATTGCCCCATATAGAGTGTGTCTGTGTGAGTAAGTGTGTGCCCAGCGATAGATTGGTGTCCTGTCCTGGGTGTATCTGCCCAGCGCCCGAAACGTTCTCCCCTGGATGGGCATGGGGAACCCCACCGCGACCCTAATATAGGATAAAGCGGAAGATAATGAACGAATGAATGAATTAATGTGCTATCCACTGCTGACAGACATATTTCATATGTAATTTAATTTATAACTTAATATAACTAATGAATGATCAAACAAAATGAATGTAACAGCAGTTTGTAAAATAGTCTCATGAGAGGGCACTTTTTAAAGAGGACAGAGGGGGGAATAAGGGATCTGGGCTAAAGCTCCTGATGTTTCTAAACCCTAAAACGCCCCTGTGCTGCCATAAAGAACACCCCCACTGGACGCTTTCTAAGGTTCGGATCCTTGATTCTTCTCTCATTGTTCAGATAACCAGCTCATCATAGAGATTGGAGTTCTGTCTCTATACACACACTTTGTCAGACCCATTGAATCTGTTACAGGACCTTGGAGAGCAGCACAAATCTCTTGATTTTAGGACTTTGGATATGGAGGATGGCATGGTGACTTAGTGGTTAGCATGTTCTCCTTTCAGCACTAGGGAGTCCCGGTTCGAATGCCAATCTGGGTGGAGTTTCCATGTTCCCCCTGTGTCCGCGTGGGTTTCCTCCGGGTTCTCCGGTTTCCTCCCACAGTCCAAAAACATGGATCAAGTCAACTGAATTCTCCAAATTGCCCCATATAGAGTGTGTCTGTGTGTGTGTGTGTGTCCCCAGCAATAGATTGGCGCTCTGTCCTGGGTGTATCTGCCCAGCACCCGAAATGTTCTCTCCTGGATGGGCATGGGGAACCCCCCCCCCCATGACCCTAGTAGAGGATAAGGCGGAAGATAATTGATGGATGGATGTATATCGTTCTGATATTGACTTGATGTTACTCAAAACCCTACAGAAACGTTTTCTGGTGATTCTTTTATTGTTTTATTGTTCAATTGAATTCTCCAAATTGCCCCCTATAGAGTGTATCTGTGTGAGTGAGTGTGTGCCCAGCGATAGATTGGCACCCTGTCCTGGCTGTATCTGCCAAGCGCCCGAGAGGTTCTCCTCTGGATGGGCATGGGGAACCCCGCCGCGATCCTAATAGAGGATAAAGCGGGAGATAATGGATGGATGGATATGGATATGAAGGATCATTCAGACTCGTAAAGACCTTAATCCCGTGTCATAATCTCTGTTACATTAAAGCAGCCGTGTGACGCAGCGCTGCGCACCATACAGGAGTGATGGCTCTGCGGTATAAAAGCCGCCCCAGAATCCCGTCCTCTCACTCTCTACCCGTCAGGTCCAGGAGCTGAGCTGGGATCTTTATAGGGAGGAAAATGAGGACGGAGGGCGGGGTGCAGAATTTACCCTTCAGTGGCAGAAAGCAGAGCCTCATTGAAGACGCACGCCGAGACCGGGAGAAAGAAAGGGACAGGGACAGGGACGGGGAGGCTTCATCCCCAGGGCCCTCACGCATTGAAGACAATCTGGTGTTTGAGGAGAAAAGCGGGAAAGTGACATTGCACCTGCTATTTGCGCTGAAACACCAGAGAAACGCAGGTTTCTTTAAAGCCAGTAAAGTCTTTGAGGTAAGAGATGTTTCCAGAATAAACTTAGTCGTGTTCATTAACGTGGTTGCGGTGTGAGGATTATGATAAATGATGTGATGTGATGTAATGATGTGAGGGTTATGGGTGAGTGTAAAAAAAAAAAAGAAAATTATAATCCATTTATTTATTACTCCAAAATGGTAGAACGATCTTCCCAACTCTGTCTGTAGGGCGGAATCACTTGGCATCTTTAAAAAACAATTGAAAACACATCATTTTATATTAAAAATAATTGAAACAAGCAAAATATTTAAAAAAAAACACCCCAATAATGTGTTAAATTATTTTATTCTAAATTAATTCGGGTGGCACGGTGGTTTAGTGGTTAGCATGTTCTCCTCTCAGCTCTAGGGATTCGTGGTTCGAATCCCAATCTGGGTGCAGTTTCCATGTCCTCTCCGTGTCCGCTTGGGTTTCCTCCGGGTTCTCCAGTTTCCTCCCACAGTCCAAAACATGGATGAAGTCAATTGAATTCTCCAAATTGCCCCATATAGAGTGTATCTGTGTGAGTGAGTATGAACCCAGTGATAGATTGGCGTCCTGTCCTGGGTGTATCTGCCCAGCGCCCAAAACGTTCTTCCCTGGATGGGCATGGGGAACCCCCCCGCGACCCTAATATAGGATAAAGCGGAAGATAATGGATGGATGGATTCATGTGTTGTGATGTGAACAATTGTGCAGTTTCAGCTTAATCGGATAACGGGAAGTGGGTGAAATAGCATTTGCAAACTTTTTAACCAGCCATGGAGACAAACAGATGAAGCTAATATGGGGTGGTAATAAAAACAGGGGTGCAGGATGGATAACGATAAGGTTTGATAATTCTACATTTACATTTGGTCATTTAGCAGATGCTTTTATCCAAAGCGACTTACAAGGTGAGCACAGGGTTCATCACAACATCCCTGGAGCAATGAGGGTTAAGGGTCTTGCTCAAGGACCCACAGTGGTAACTTCAGTGGACCTGGGATTTGAACCCCCAACCTTCAGATTGATAGCCCAACCCCCTAACCACTGAGCTACCACGCCCACCTGATTCTACAGTGTATCTGGATTTTTCTATAACCGCTGACGTGTGGCGTTCTCATTTGTAAGTCACTGTGACTTAAAAAAATAAAAGTGTCTGCTAAATGTAAATGTAAGTTCATTTTTAATAGAAAGACGAACCGTTGTCTAAGATGCTGTAAACAAACATTTAGTGAAACACACCATCCAGGCATCAGGATCCATTCATTCATTCATTATCTTCCGCTTTATCCTCTATTAGGGTCGCGGTGGGGTTCCCCATGCCCATCCAGGAGAGAACGTTTCGGGCGCTGGGCAGATACACCCAGGACAGGGCGCCAATCTATCGCTGGGCACACACTCACTCACAAAGACACACTCTATATGGGGCAATTTGGAGAATTCAACTGACTTGATCCATGTTTTTGGACTGTGGGAGGAAACCGGAGAACCCGGAGGAAACCCACACGGACACGGGGAGAACATGGAAACTCCACCCAGATGGGGATTCGAACCGGGAATCCCTAGTGCTGAGAGGCGAACGTGCTAACCACTAAGCCACCGTGCCGCCCCATCAGGATCCAGATATATTTAATCATTATTGCTTAATTTCAGACCTTTGAGGTAAAACTGCTGCACCTGGAGAGTCGACCTTGTAAAAGTAAGAAGAGCTCGTCAGATGATCTGGAGTTCCTGCTGCAGTGTGAGCTTCACAACTCCAACACCGAAATCTTCATCAACGCTCTCAGAAGAGTCGCAGATGACGTGCAAGTGCTTCAGGGTGAACGGAGTGAGCAGAGTAAAGTTTTTTAATTAATTACACACATCACAAATGTTTATATTCACTATAGTATATATATATATATATATATATATATATATATATGTATATAGCGGCACTGTGGCTTAGTGGTTAGCACGTTCGCCTCTCAGCACTTGGGATTGCCGGTTCGAATCCCCATATGGGTGGAGTTTCTATGTTCTCCCCGTGTCCGCGTGGGTTTCCTCCGGGTTCTCCGGTTTCCTCCCACAGTCCAAAAGCATGGATTAAGGTCAACTGAGTTCTCCAAATTGCCCCATATAGAGTGTGTGTGTGTGTGTGAGTGAGTGTGTGCCCAGTGATAGATTGGCACCCTGTTCTGGGTGTATCTGCCAAGCGCCCGAAACGTTCTCCCCTGGATGGACATGGAGAACCCCCCCCCGCGACCCTAATATAGGATAAAGGGGAAGATGATGGATGGAGATATATATATATATATATATATATATATATATATATATATATATATATATATATCCATATATATATATATATATCCATATATATGTATATATTCACAATAGTTCTGTTCTGATACCAAATCTGTGTGGAGGTGATAATAACCCAAGCTCCATAATCAGACCCAGAAGTACTTTTATTCAACTAAATCCATTGTTAAAATCTATTGACGACGTGCAAGTGCTGCAGGGTGAACGGAGTGAGCAGAGTAAAGTTTTTTAATTATTTACACATCAGAAATATCCCTAATATGTTTATATTCACTATATATATATATATATATATATATATATATATATATATATATATATATATATATATATATATATATATATATATATATAAAACTACTTTTATTCAACTAAATCCATTGCTTATAGTCCATACATCGTACATCGTGAGTCCACTGTGTACTGACCATCAGCCGTGTTCTTTATTTCATGTCCAGTTCCCTGGTTCCCTCTAAAGATCAGCGATCTGGACAGATGTAATCATGTGATTACAAAGTATGATCCCGACCTAGACCAGGACCATCCTGTGAGTGTGCCGATCGAGACTTCTGATTAAACAACAACGAAATTAAGCATGAATGAAACCTGTGCTCATTCAGTTTGGTCTGATTTCAGGGCTTCAGTGATTCAGAGTACAGAAAACGGAGAGCTTATTTCTCTCAACTGGCTTTCAACTATAAGCAGTAAGAGAACGTTGTTTCATCTGGGATTACTGTTATTATTCACACGCTGCCTTCATCTCATTCTTATTTCTAACACTAAAATAATATAACAGCTTTAAATATAAAGGAAAATTATGTACGATATGTCTATGTTTTATAACAAGATAACCATTTTATAAAGATTATATTCAATTTTATAGTACAAGGCTTAGAGTACGTGAGGGACTATTAACATGATTGCAAGTAAAAATAGAAAACAGGAAGCTATAGACATGATTTTGTAGACATCCATTTATCCATTTATCCATTATCTTCCGCTTTATCCTCTATTAGGGTCGTGGGGGGGGTTCCACATGCAATCCAGGGGAGAACGTTTCGGGTGCTGGGCAGATACACCCAGGACAGGGTGCCAAACTATCACTGGACACACACTCACACACATACACACAGTCTATATGGGGTAATTTGGAGATATCAATTGACCTTTATCCATGTTTTTAGGCTGTGGGCGAATGTTCCCCCCCCCCCCCCCCCCCCAACCCTAGTGGAGGATAAAGTGGAAGATAATGGATGGAAGTTTACACTCTTCCATTTCTGTTCAGTTTGCGAGGAAATGGAAGGGATAGGCCCCATACTAACGTACTCGAACCTCATGTTTTATTGTACAGTGTACATCATGTGCAGGTTTAAACTTGCTTTTATTTTGTATTAATACGTTTTTTATTGCATGTCATAGAGGTGACCCGTTGCCGCATGTTGAATACACGCCAGAAGAGGTCGCCACTTGGTTGGTTGACTTTCTTTCTTTCTTTCTTTCTTTCTTTCTCATTCTGATGACACCAGATCAGAGACGTTGGTGTGAAGGGTTCTTGTGCCTCGTTGTTTTTTTGGCAGGAGGGAGGTTTACCGGACGCTGACCTCCATCTACCCGACTCATGCATGTCAGCAGTTTTTGGAGGGACTGCAGGAGCTGGAAAGAGCGTGTGGCTATGGACCGGATAAGATCCCACAGCTCAGAGAGGTGTCCAGCTTGTTGAAGGGTAACATCTTGCTGTATCGCATCAGAGTCCCAGTTCGACCAAACGAACACATGCTGACCCTGATTCTCTGTTTGTAGAAAAAACAGGCTTCCAGCTGCGTCCAGTTGTGGGGTTGCTCTCAGCGCGCGACTTCCTGGCGAGTCTGGCCTTCAGGGTTTTCCAGTGCACCCAGTACATTCGACATTCCTCATCACCCATGCATTCTCCTGAGCCGTATGTTCCTCTGCACGTTCCTCTACATGTTCTTCTGCACGTTCCTCTACATGTTCCTCTGAACATTCCTCTACATGTTTCACTGCACATTACTCTGTATGTTCCATGGAACATATCTCTACATGATCTACTGCATGTTATTCTGCACGTTCCTCTGTATGTTCCACTGAACATATCTCTACATGTTCCACTGCACGTTCCTCTGTATGTTCCTCCTCATTCCTCTGCATGTTCCTCTGCACATTCCTCTACATGTTCTACTGCACGTTACTCTGTATGTTCCTCTGCGTGTTCCTCCTCATTCCTCTGCACGATCCTCTGCACATTCCTGTACATGTTCTACTGCACGTTCCTCTGTATGTTCCTCTGAACATATCTCTACATGTTCCTCTGCACGTTCCTCTATATGTTCCTCTGTATGTTCCTCTGTACATATCTCTACTTGTTCCTCTGCATGTTACTCTGTATGTTCCTCTGCACGTTCCTCTATATGTTCCTCTGTATGTTCCTCTGTACATATCTCTACATGTTCCTCTGTATGTTCCTCTGTACATATCTCTACATGTTCCTCTGTATGTTCCTCTGCACATTCCTCTATATGTTCCTCTGTATGTTCCTCTGTACATATCTCTACATGTTCCTCTGCACGTTCCTCTATATGTTCCTCTGTACATATCTCTACATGTTCCTCTGCATGTTACTCTGTATGTTCCTCTGTATGTTCCTCTGCACTTTCCTCTATATGTTCCTCTGTATGTTCCTCTGTACATATCTCTACATGTTCCTCTACACGTTCCTCTGTATGTTCCTCTGAACATATCTCTGTATGTTCCTCTGAACATATCTCTACATGTTCCACTGCACGTTACTCTGTATGTTCCTCCGTACATATCTCTAAATGTTCCTCTGCATGTTCCTCTGTATGTTCCTCTGTACATATTTCTACATGTTCCTCTGTATGTTCCTCTGTACATATCTCTAAATGTTCCTCTGCATGTTCCTCTGTACATATCTCTACATGTTCCACTGCACGTTCCTCTATATGTTCCACTGCATGTTCCTCTATACGTTCCTCTATATGTTCCTCTGTACATATCTCTACATGTTCCTCTGTATGTTCCACTGCACGTTCCTCTATATGTTCCTCTGAACATATCTCTAAATGTTCCACTGCATGTTTCTCTGTATGTTCCTCTGAATGTTTCTATGTATGTTCTTCTGTTTGTTCCTCTGCATGTTTCTCTACACGTTCCTATGCATGAATGTTCCTCTGTATGTTCTGTTGAATGTTCCTCTGTATGTTCTGTAGATACTGTTCTCGCACTGTGTTCTAATGTTTTTACATGTGAAGCTGTGTACTTTATACAGGGACTGCTGTCACGAGCTGCTCGGACACATCCCCATGCTGATGGATAAAGAGTTTGCTCAGTTCTCGCAGGTAAAAACGTTTTTACAGATGTTACAGATGTGCAGTCACCTTTAAACCGCTGGATTTAATGCTGTTTTTAATGAAATGATGTTTTAGGAGATCGGTCTTGCATCACTCGGAGCTTCTGATGAGGAAATCGAGAAACTCTCCACAGTAAGGGACTTTCATTTGCAATGTCTCTCCTGACATCTAGTGGTCAAGATTGTGTATTACAACATATTTTCAGTTAGATAGAATTATTTATTGATGTCTTGTTGTTTTAGAAGTTTAAAACAGTCATCGAGTTTAAAAAAGGACCGAAAACACATCTTTATTTATTTAAAAGTACATATTGTAAAGCTATAAACAGATTTATCGTAAAAACTTAATAAGATTTTTATATTTTAATAGAGTAGATAATTTCTTGTTAAGCAGCTTGAGAAACAGTGTTTGGTTTAAGACGCCTCCTGGACTTCTGGACATGGTCTTCTTGGTTTTTTTTTTTATCAAACTGAGCAGTGCATAGTGATGGTTCTCAGTCCAGATGTGCAATATCAAAATGTTATGTTGTAATATGTAAAATTATAAAAATCCAGGGCGACACGGTGGCTTAGTGGTTTAGCACGTTCGCCTCTCAGGTCTAGGGATTCCCGGTTCGAATCCCCATCAGGGTGGAGTTCTCCCCGTCTCCGCGTGGGTTTCCTCCGGGTTCTCCGGTTTCCTCCCACAGTCCAAAAACATGGATCAAGTGAAATCATTCATTCCCGCTTTATCCTCTAGTAGGGTCTCGGTGGGGTTCCCCATGCCCATCCAGGGGAGAAAGTTTCGGGCGCTGGGCAGATACACCCAGGACAGGGCGCCAATCCTGGGCACACACTCACTCACACAAACACACTCTATATGAGGCAATTTGGAGAATTCAATTGACTTGATCTATGTTTTTGGACTGTGGGAGGAAACCGAAGAACCCGGAGGAAACCCACGCGGACACGGGGAGAACATGGAAACTCCACCCAGATGGGGATTCGAACCGGGAATCCCTAGACCTGAGAGGCGAACGTGCTAAACCACTAAGCCACCGTGTCGCCCTGGATTTTTATAATTTTACATATTACAACATAACATTTTGATATTGCACATCTGGACTGAGAACCATCACTATGCACTGCTCAGTTTAATAAAAAAATGTGAATTGAATTCTCCAAATTGCCCCATATAGAGTGTGTCTGTGTGAGTGAGTGTGTGCCCAGATAGACAGGACGCGATAGATTGGCGTCCTGTCCTGGGTGTATTTGCCCAGCGACCGAAACGTTCTCCCCTGGATGGGCATGGGGAAACCCCCCCCCCCCCCCCCCCCCCCCCCCGACCCTAATAGAGGATAAAGTGGAAGATAATGGATGGATGGATGGATATAAAATCAGACAGACAGACAGACAGACATATTCTAATTCATGCCTGTGTGTATTTGGAATTTTGTGAATGAATTTTAAATTTGTATAATATTTGAAACTGTGATGTTTATTCTTGCACATCTTTGCAGCTGTACTGGTTCACTGTTGAGTTTGGTCTCTGCAACCAGAATGAAGGTTTAAAGGCTTATGGTGCTGGTCTCTTATCCTCATACGGCGAACTGTTGGTGAGAGAATCATATAAACTTAATACACTGCCCAAATAAGTCATCAACCCCTTTCAGAACTCACTGCCTTCAACATCAACGCAATACTATTGAAAATAATATTTATATTGATTAGTAAATGAGTTTGTATAATACTAAAAATAATAATAAAAAATGTAATATACCCCAATGGTTTATTAAATTTAGACACTAAAAATAATAAAAACAGGGTGGTTCGCGTATTCGGCCAGCATGGTAGCTTAATGTTTGGCATGTTCACCTCTCAGCGTTGGGGATCCAGGTTCGAATCCCAATTAGGATGGGGTTTCCATGTTCTCCCCGTGTCCACATCCTCCGGGTTCTCCGGTTTCCTCCCACAGTCCAAAAACATGGGTTCAAGGTAAACTGAATGGTCTAAATTGCCCCATATAGAGGGTGTATGTGAGTGAATGTGCCCTATCCTGGGTGTATAGACCCAGCACCCAAAATGTTCTCTCCTGGATAGGCTTTGGGAACCCCACCGCGACCCTAATAGAGGATAAAGCGGAAGATAATGAATGAATGAATGAATGAATAATGAAAACAATGGAGAATTACATTGGGGCAGGTGACTGTCTTACCACAAGGGGCAGCTTAAACAAAATAGGTGACAAATGACCCCAAAAACTGTTTACAGTTCAAACCTTTATAGAGATCAGAGGGAAGGTCATGTGAGTGATATGTGTGTGTGTGTGTGTGTGTGTGTGTGTGTGTGTGTGTGTGTGTGTGTGTGTGTGTGTGTAATATCAATGACCAGCATGTTAAAGGACACAGCTTTATCTGCACTTAATCTAACAGTGCTTTGATTTGTCTGTTTGTGTGAGTACAGTACGCTCTCTCTAATGAACCCGAACACAAGCCCTTCGTCCCAGCCGAGGCGGCGGTTCAGTCATATCAGGACCAGACATACCAGCCGGTGTATTTCGTATCCCAGAGCTTTGAGGATGCCAAAGACAAGATGAGGTAAACCTGTGTTCTGCCATGTTCCCTTTAACGCCTTCCCCCTAACATCTTCCTGACGGTATGTCTGAATTTATCAGTCTCACTGATGATGTCATGATGCCCACTTTTTGTTTATAAATGGATGGGTTGCCCCTGAGTATGCAACGGATCCCAGAACAGAGCCATACGGTCAAATATGATTAATACAATAAAGAATAACATAGATTAATCATTCAGTTTTTGACAACGTGGCTCTGACTGAAGCTGCAGACTTCACTACAGCAACAGATTAAGCTTCATATACTTATTAAAAGCAGACATTCATACATCCATTATCTTCCACTTTATCCTATATTAGGGTCGCGGGGGGGTTCCCCATGCCCATCCAGGGGAGAACGTTTGGGCGCTGGGCAGATATACCCAGGACAGGGCGCCAATCTATGGCTGGGCACACACTCACTCACACACACAGACAGACACGCACACAAACATACTCTACATGGGGCAATTTTGGAGAACTCAATTGACTTGATCCATGTTTTTGGACTGTGGGAGGAAACCGGAGAACCCGGAGGAAACCCACGCGGAGACGGGGAGAACATGGAAACTCCACCCTGATGGGGATTCGAACCGGGAATCCCTAGTGCTGAGAGGAGAACGTGCCAACCACTAAGCCACCGTGCCACCCTAAAAGCAGACATTAAACTGATTATACATACAGTACATTGTATTACGCTTAAGCCTACAGAACCATTTCTGGATCTGCCCCCTCTTACCTTCACTATATCTTTTCAAAATACACTCCGACTCGTTCACTTCGCTCCAGTGATGATCGCCGCCTGGCGATTCCACCTCACCGAGGGGCTAATTCTCACTCCGTGGCGTTCCCCACTGCAAAATGGTGGAACGATCTTCCCAACTCTGTCCGT
The DNA here is from genome assembly GCA_019802505.1 of Corydoras sp. C115. Classification (NCBI taxonomy): domain Eukaryota; kingdom Metazoa; phylum Chordata; class Actinopteri; order Siluriformes; family Callichthyidae; genus Corydoras; species Corydoras sp. C115. Next base: position 178,119 of record JAFMOC010000177.1, on the reverse strand, counting down.
AAGGCAGAATCACTAAACAGTTTTAAGAAACTGCTGAAGACGCATCTCTTTAATAAATACCTGTTGTAAAAAAATAAAAATAAATCAATAAATAAATTTAAAAAAGGGGGGGGGCAGCATCAAATAACAATCAGGTTTGATGATTTTACAGTGTAGTTGGTTTTCTGCATAATTTCTGACTTGTAATGTTCTCATTTGTAAGTCGCTTTGGATAAACGCATCTGCTAAATGAATAAATGTAAATGTAAGTCTAACATTTATGATCTCGGTCTACAGACAGTATTCATCAACCATTCAGAAGCCTTTCTGCATCAGATACGACCCCTACACCTGCAGCATGGAAGTTCTGGACCATCCACAGAAGATCCAGAATGTCCTGGGACAGATGAAGGAGGACCTAAAGATCCTGCACTGTGCGCTGGAGAGACTGAGCATGCAGCCCGCAAACCTGCATTCGTAACTAATGTTGGTTCTGCTCTGAACGTTCCGATTCCCCGCTGTTTATTAATGTGCAGATGAGCACTGAGGGACACAGTGATACAGTTCAGTAGCGTTTAGGAACGTTGACTCTTTAGATCCGGGATTTTCTAACTTTAATCAGCAGCTATCATACGATGCACTTTAAATAGAGATTAGAAATGTGTGCTCGCGAAACTTTTACAAGAAGAAAAGTGATGATGAAAATGACGAGGAACGCCTACGATGACAAATTTTGTTGTGGAAAGGTGTAGTAGTTGTTTTTGTCATATACTGATGGATGCCAGTGAAATAATTAAATTAAACATTACATAAAATACTGCTCTAATGGTTTAAATGACAATGATGATGAATAAACGTACTCTTCGATCAGGAGACATGCAGGATTGATTACATTAGATTTATCAGAATGGCTCACTTCTCTCATGGTTGGCATGTTCTCCCCTCCCAGCCTTTCTTCCAGTATTTAAGTGTTACTTTAAAATTGTTCCCCACAGTATTCACAGCCTGTTGCAATGTGACGTAACACTGAGGAGTCGTACCTGAACAAAAATAATCCATTACGTGTGTTTTTAAGTTTTTACATGAACATTTCTTTAGAATTTCAAGAAATTAATTTATTTATAGCAGCAAAGTACCAACAAAGTACTGATGTTTAAAATCCATATATTTATTATTTTCCGCTTTATCCTCTATTAGGGTTGCAGGGGGGGGGGGGGGGGGGGGGGGGGGGGGGGGGGGGAGGGGGGGGGGGGGGGGGGGGGGGGGGGGGGGGGGGGGGGGGGGGGGGGGGGGCTGGGCAGATACACCGAGGACAGGACACTAATCTATCACTGGGCACACACTCACTCACACAGACACACTCTATATGGGGCAATTTGAAGAATTCAATTGACCTTGATCCATGTTTTTCGACCGTGGGAGGAAACCGGAGAACCCGGAGGAAACCCACACGGACATCGGGAGAACATGGAAACTCCACCAGGATGGGGATTCAAACCAGAAATCCCAAGTGCTGAGAGGAGAACATGCCAACCACTAAGCCACCGCGCCGCCCTGATGTTTAAAATAATTTTGAAAATAGAAATCGGACTGTTTTGGTTTTTAAACATTGTGTTTAATATAATAAATTATATTAATTCCAGGCGGCATGGTGGCTTAGTGGTTGGCATGTTCTCCTCTCAGCGCTAGGGATTCCCGGTTCGAATCCCAATCTGGGTGGAGTTTCCATGTTCTCCCCGTGTCCGCGTGGGTTTCCTCCGGGTTCTCCGGTTTCCTCCCACAGTCCAAAAACATGGATCAAGGTCAATTGAGTTCTCCAAATTGCCCCATATAGAGTGTGTTTGTGTGAGTGTGTGTGTGCCCAGTGATAGATTAGTGTCCTGTACTGGGTGTATCTGCCCAGCGCCCAAAACGTTCTCCCCTGGATGGCCGCAACCCTAATATAGGATAAAGCGGACGATAATGGATCAATATATTAATTCTTTACAATTAAATTTTAAATTTTAAACCCACGGATTAACGAACCGCTGAGATTTCACTGCGCATGCGCGGACAGACATGCCGCTGACTCCGTTTGGCGTTTTTATTTATGAACTTCGACTAAATAAAGGAAATAAAGGAAACTAAAACGAGTGGGTTTGCCGCATCAACTAATAAAATAAACATCGAACGCTTTCATGCGAAATAACAGCGACTTTATTTTGACCTCATCACAAATTCAACAGAAAGGTAAGTGACTTAATGTATTAACTGTATTGGGCAATTATTGGTGCATGGTGTTGTATACACGTGTGTGTATGTGTGTGTGTGTGTGTGTGTGTGTGTGTGTGTGTGTTTAACTTTAACTATAAGTGTAGTTTGTAAGCCACAGTAACAGTGTGCACCCTACCTCGGTGATGCTTCTATTATATATTATAGATTCATTTTACTATATGAACCGACTCTTTTGGACAGGGAGTCGTTTCCGACTTTCACGTGCCACGTTTTTGGAATTACAGTCATATTTTTGGATTGATGTCATACACTCTGCTTCATACGTAATGGGCACATTTTGTGACATCACGTCAAGCTGTGCTTCCCCCGTCTGTGGATCTCCTGTTGTCCAACACCCACCCCTGTGGATCCCCTGTTTGTGAATCCAGAGTTTGGGCTGTTTGAACTTAGTGTTAGTGAACATTTTATTTATCGCCTTCTGTTTATCGTTCTGGGCTTAGTGTTTAGCATGTTCTCCACTCAGCGGTTTGAATCCCAATCTGGGTGGAGTTTCCATGTTCGCCCCGCGTCCATGTGGGTTTTTCTTCCGGTGTCCTCACACAGTCCAAAAACATGGATCAAGGTCAAGTGAATTCTCCAAATTGCCCCATATAGAGTGTATGTGTATGAGTGAGTGTGTGTCCAGTGATAGATTGGCGCTCTGTCGTGGGTGTATCTGCCCAACGCCCTAAACGTTCTCCCCTGGATGGGCATGGGGAACCCCCCTGCGACCCTAATAGAGGATAAAGCCGAAGATGGATGGAAAATGGATGGATGGAGGATGGCATGGTGGCTTGGTGGTAAGCATGTTCTCCTCTCAGTGGTTTGAATCCCAATCTGGGTGGAGTTTCCATGTTCTCCCCGCGTCCATGTGGGTTTTTCTTCCAGTGTCCTCCCACAGTCCAAAAACATAGATCAAGGTCAAGTGAATTCTCCTAATTGCCCCATATAGAGTGTGTCTGTGTGAGTGAGTGTGTGCCCAGTGATAGATGGCGTCTTGTCCTGAGTGTATCTGCCCAGCGCCCGAGACGTTCTCCCCTGGATGGGCATGGGGAACCCCCCCGTGACCCTAATAGAGGATAAGGCGGAAGATAATGGATGGATGGATGTTTATTGTTCTGATATTGAATGAAGTCATGTTTCTCAAAACCCTACAGAAACGTTTTCTGATGGCTCTATTGCCGTTTTTGTTCCTACTGTAAGATTTAATTACAATCAGAGATGCGCTGGCTTTACAGTGCACAGAATTCACACACAGAAGCCAATGTTTTTAATGCACCATGTGGAAACCATTACTCCCTCACTCCTGCACACCTTAGAAACGCCTCGCGGATGGATGGATAATCTATCAGGACCCTGTGGTTAACCGATCAAGTTTGGACAAGGAGCCGATGCGCTCCGAGCCTCCGTTCCAAATTTCGAACGGACCACCCTTCATCGCTGACCAGAGAACGGTCGGAAAGTGTCGGTCACGTCGAGGCTTTGAGTTCAAACCCGATAGCTGCCATCTTTTAACACGGCCCGGGAGAACCCCGGACCGCGGCTGACCAAAGACATGCGCCCGTGTGTTTTGAATGGGAGTGGAAAACGAGCGCGGTGCGTGAGGGGAGTTCGGAGGCACCGTAGGGGCACTTACATAAAGAAAAGTTCTATCAAGGCACACGGTGTGCGGTGGGCAGCTCTTTACATGCTCTGAGGAGTAACTGGGGTTAGGTGCCTTGTCCAAGGGCACTTGAGCAATAGTACTTGGTGGGACCAGGAATCGAACCGGTGGACCTTGAGGTCCCATCCATAAACACCGTGCACTCATGTGGCGGTGCTGGTTCCTGGCACTTGGGCACTTGTTGAGTTATTATGGCCTTTGGAAGACCATCTCAGGGGCGGGAGTGTGTGTGTGTGTGTGTGTGTGTGTACAGAGATGTGGTAACTACTGACGTCGGCCTCTCACACGTGGATGTTCCAGCGCTCGCTTTACACCACATTGGACTTGTATAAATAAAGCTGGAGGACCTGGAGAGCGGTAGCGTGTTATGATTGCGGATGGCGGCTTTGCTCCTGCACTCCAAAAAACATAGAGGGCCCCCCCCCTCCCCGTCACCCCGTACTTGGAAGCGGCCCAATGGGTGCTACTGCAGCACCCCCCACCCCCCCGGCTCATTGAGGTTGAGTCCGACACGCCTCGTTCTTACACCACACCGCGGCCTTGCTGCCTCCTCAAAAAGAATTTCATTAACACATGGCCTGGTAGTAAAGTGGGCGGAGCCTCGCATTGTGACAGTGATTGATCGTTCTCGGGGGCTAATTATTTCACGGCATCAGAAGAAAAACACCCCGGTGATCCATCCCGGGGCGGCACGGTGGCTTAGTGGTTAGCACGTTCGCCTCTCAGCGCTAGGGATTCCCGGTTCGAATCCCCACCTGGGTGGAGTTTCCATGTTCTCCCCGTGTCCGCGTGGGTTTCCTCCGGGTTCTCCGGTTTCCTCCCACAGTCCAAAAACATGGATCAAGGTCAATTGAGGTCTCCAAATTGCCCCACATAGAGTGTGTCTGTTTGAGTGAGTGCACCCAGCGATGGATTGGCGCCCTGTACTGGGTGTATCTGCCCAGCACCCGAAACGTTCTCCCCTGGATAGGCATTGGGAACACCCCCCCCCCCCCCATGACCCTAATAGAGGATAAAGCGGAACATAATGATGGATGGAATAAACCAGGAGAACATGCCACTTTTTCATTTCTAGAGACTTTTATTAAAGCTGGCAGTAAAAAACAAAACAAAACAGAACGCCCTCTGGAGGTCCGCTGGAAACGTCCTCACATCTCCGTCATCCAGAACGAAAGCTTGCGGTCCCCACCAATCACACACAGCGGAAGATAATGAATGAATGATCCATCCCGTTCTCCAAGCGCGCTGTTCTCTGGTGATCAGGACCCCACAGAGCAGGTATTGTTAGGGTGGTGGATGATTCTCAGTACTGCAGTCACACTGACATGGTGGTGCAGGTGTATTAGTGTGTTGTGCTGCTGGAATTTAAACCTTGTATCCACTGAATAACGAAGGATCTGTAATTATAGCCATGTTCCAGTGTTTTTAAGGAAGCGCAATGTGCCAGTATTTTTTATAATTTATAAATAAATAAAACTCCCTTATTGTGTCCCTTAATAAACCAATAAGGGCGGCACGGTGGTTTCCCGGTTCGAATCCCAATCTGGGTGGAGTTTGCATGTTCTCCCCGTGGGTTTCCTCTGGGATCTCCGGTTTCCTCCCACAGTCCAAAAACATGGATCAAGGTCAATTGAATTCTCCAAATTGCCCCATATAGAGTATTTGTGTGAGTGAGTGTGTGCCCATTGATTGATTGGCGTCCTGTCCTGGGTGTATCTGCCCAGTGCCCGAAACGTTCTCCCCTGGATGGGTATGGGGAACCCCCTAGTAGAGGATAAAGCGGAAGATAATGGATGGATGGATGGATGTTCTCCTCTCATCGCTGGGGATTCCCGGTTTGAATCCCAATCTGGGTGGAGTTTCCATGTTCTCCCCGTGTCCATGTGGGTTTCCTCCGGGTTCTGCGGTTTCCTCCCACAGTCCAAAAACATGGATCAAGGTCAATTGAATTCTCCAAATTGCCCCATATAGAGTGTGTATGTGAGTGAGTGTGTGCCCAGTGATAGATTGGCGCCCTGTCCTTGGATGTATGTGCTCAGATGGGCATGGGAAACCCCCCCTGCGACCCTAGTAGAGGATAAAGCAGAACATAATGGATTGATGGAATAAACCAGGAGAACATGCCACTTTTTTCATTTCTAGAGACTTTATTAAAGCTGGCAGTAAAAAAACAAAACAAAACAGAACGCCCTCTGGAGGTCCGCTGGAAACGTCCTCACATCTCCGTCATCCAGAACGAAAGCTTGCGGTCCCCACCAATCACACACAGGGGGAGGGACCTGTGCCAACTCAGTCCCGAGCCCACCACAGACGAGCCAATCATCACCGGCTGTAACGACATCATTTAGAATAAACACCGTTAGCATTTCAATAAAACCAGTTCCACGCTGGTTCTCCGTCACGGAACCGTGTACTGTACAACTGGGAAGCATTAGCGCCCCCGAAGGGTCAGCTCCTATTCACTCGTACACACCTGAGGATGACCGAGGTGGTGAACCAGTAACTGGCTGCTGATCTTTCCAGGGCAGCCCGTGGTGGCAAAAAGGTTCTCGTTAGCAGTGGACCACCTGAAGAGCAACGATGAGGAGATCATTGGTGGCTTCAACGTGATGACGAGGCGAAATACAAGAAAATATCTGGACCTACCTGAAAATTCGGGCCTTATCTAAATGCACCGGTCGTTTCTCCTGGGGATAACTTTAAAAAAACATAGAACCAACCGTGTTAAACAACATGGTTCCCACATTACTGAGACACAAGAACCAACAATACATCATCTACTATAGACCTTTATTTAGGAAATCAGACTTGGATCTATTATTATTATCCATCTATCCATTACCTTCCGCTTTATCCTCTATTAGGGTCGCGGGGGGGGGGGGGGGGTTCCCATGTCCATCCAGATACACCCAGAACAGGATGCCAATCTATCGCTGGACACTCTCACTCACACAGACACACTCTATATGGGGCAATTTAGAAAATTCAATTGACCTTGATCCATGTTTTTGGACTGTGGGAGGAAACCAGGGAACCCAGAGTACACCCACGCAGAAACGGGGAGAACATGGAAACTCCACCCAGATTGGGATTCAAACTGGGAATCCCCAGCGCTGAGAGGAGAACATGCCAACCACTAAGCCACCGTGCCACCCTATTATTATACATCCATTATGTTCCACTCTATCCTCTACTAGGGTTGTGGGGGGGTTCCCCATGCCCATCCAGTGAAGAACATTTCGGGCGCTGGGCAGATACACCCAGAACAGGATGCCAATCTATCGCTGGACACTCTCATTCACACAAACACACTCTATATGGGGCAATTTGGAGAATTCCATTGACTTGATCCATGTTTTTGGACTGTGGGAGGAAACCGGAGAACCCGGAGGAAACCCATGCGGACACGGGGAGAGCATGATCTCCACCCAGATTGGGATTCAATCTCCACCCAGATTGGGATTCGAACCGGGAATCCCCAGCGCTGAGAGGAGAACATGCTAACCACTAAGCCACCGTGCCGCCCTGTTGTTATTATTATTATTATTATTATTATTATTATCTGTTATTGAGTGTTGGACGTGAACCCGTTCCCCTTCTTTGCACCTACCTTGATCTGGTGATGTCCCAAATGACCCAGTCACTGCCGACCACAGCGCCCACCTTGATGGTGTTGGTGAGGCACCAGTCAGCGGACATGAGGGGCATCTCTCCGCTGTCCAGGGACAGAATGGCCTGCTCGGTGACCACGTTGTAGAAACGGATAGTCCCCTTTTTTTCGGCCACCATCAGCTGGAAGAAGTTACAGATTGTTAGCGGCGTCCTTTACGAGCTCGTCACTAAACATAAAGGCCCCCCGGTGCGGGGTCTGTCAGTCACCATCTCCAAGCGCTCACCTTAAAGACGTCGTCAGGGTGCCAGCACACACTCACACCTGGAGACCACAGACGGAACAGTATGGTTTCATTTCCATCCAGATCCCAAACTCTGCAAACACCGCACACAAGACCTTTAATATAAATCCATCCATTCATTATCTTCCGCTTTATCCTCTATTAGGGTCGCGGTGGGGTTCCCCATGCCCATCCAGGGGAGAACGTCTCGGGCACTGGGCAGAGACACCCAACCACTAAGCCACTGTGCCACCTTTAATGAAAATTTAACATAAAAAAATTGTGATGGAAAATCAGCGGTCGTGGGTTTGGGGTCAAGGAACCAGCCTTGCGACCTGAAGGTTCCCGGTTCGATTCCCGGTGCCACCAAGTACTATAGCTGAAGTGCCCTTGGGCAAGGCATCTAACCCCAATTGATCCCATGTAGAGTGCTGCCCCCTGCTCCGAATATGTGTGTGTGTCACTGCACGGATAGGTGAAATGTGGAGGACACACTCCTCAGTGTGTAAGTACAGCACGCGAAATAGAAAAAAAAAAAAGAGAAAAAAAAAAAAGAAAAAAAATCGATCCCTTAACTATATCAGTGTTGTCATTGCACAGTGTGTCCACCAGAGGGCAAAGTGCTGCCCCACACGCCACACAATGTTTTCCTAAAACCTTTAATGGTTCCGTATTTTTACGTTTGGCAAGTAATATCTTGTATCTTAATCTGAAAGGCTTACTGCATCAATGTGGAGCAGCACACACCCGATATCCCCGACCATCAGTGCTCGATCCAAGTCACATGATTAAGTCTTCATACGTACGCAACTACTAACACGCTGACTTAGACGTCCCACTAATTACCTCAAAAGAAAAAATGTGTGTGTGTGTGTGTGTGTTTACAGGCGGCACGGTAGCTTAGTGATTGGCATGTTCTCCTCTCAGCGCTAGGGATTCCCGGTTCGAATCCCCATCTGGGTGGAGTTTCCATGTTCTCCCCGTGTCCGCGTGGGTTTCCTCCGGGTTCTCCGGTTTCCTCCCACAGTCCAAAAACATGGATCAAGTCAATTGAGTTCTCAAAATTGCCCCATATAGAGTGTGTCTGTGTGAGTGAGTGTGTGCCCAGCGATGGATTGGCGCCCTGTCCTGGGTCTATGCCCAGCGCCCGAGATGTTCTCCCCTGGATGGGCATGGGGAACCCCACCGCGACCCTAATAGAGGATAAAGCGGGAGATAATGAATGAATGAATGAACAGTAGCTTAGTGATTGGCATGTTCTCCTCTCAGCGCTAGGGATTCCTGGTTCGATTCCCCATCTGGGTGGAGTTTCCATGTTCTCCCCGTGTCCGCGTGGGTTTCCTCTGGGTTCTCCGGTTTCCTCCCACAGTCCAAAAACATGGATCAAGGTCAATTGAGTTCTCCAAATTGCCCCATATAGAGTGTGTGTGTCTGTGTGAGTTAGTGTGTGTCCAGTGATAGATTGGCACCCTGTCCTGGGTGTATCTGCCCAGCGCCCGAAACGTTCTCCCCTGGATGGGCATGGGGAACCCCCCCCTCCCCCCGCGGCCCTAATAAAGGACAAAGCGGAGGATAATGGATGGATGTGTTTACATTGTCTGGTTACGGAGTTATGACATCACACTTTGCAGCTATCTGTTCAATAATCCTGATTATCGGTCCGGTTGCGTTTCATTGGACGCTGCGGATGCTTCCTGAGGAACTGGGTGTTTTATCAGGTGCGTTATGTTCTCACACAGAACTGCGCCACCTGTCGATGTGCGACGGATACGGCATGCGAGCGCTGCCCTTTCCGCTGCCAATGCAAACAGCGGCTGTTTCTCGAGACTAATTCTGAGCGCCTCCCAATCCGGAGCGGAGGAAATGTGCAGCGAGGGGCTCTTTCTTTAATCAAAATAACACCAATACTTCACGGCGGTCCCAAACTACGCCCACACAGGCGCTGATGAACCGAGCAGAGCGATTCTAAAATGACGGCGCAACCAAGTGGCCACGCGAGAGAACCCTGAATCCACTCACTGTAGACTCCACATCAGGGGACCTCAGCGCCGGACCCTCGTGTTCTCACGGTCAATTAGGCACCACCCACTTTTACGGAATACAAACCAGACAAATTTAAATTCGAAAAAATAGTCTCCATAGTGTACGTACAAACGCAAGGTACATTTAAGAGCTAGTTTTAAGGAAAAAAAACTGAAAACATTTTTTTGGAGGCCGTCTCACCTCCAAACATCACCATTTAAAGAGAAGGGTAACTGTCTAACGAATGGCCTACCATGGTTACCATGGTAGCAAAAATGCTATGTGCATCTGATGCATGGAAGGTTCCCTATGCCCATCGAGGGGAGAACGTTTTTGGTCAGTAGGCAGATACACGCAGGACAGGGCGCCAATCCATTACTCGACACTCAATCACAGACACATGCATCATATAGGGGCAATTAAGAGCAGCCATTTCATCTTGAATCCATGTTTATGGACTGCGGGAGGAAACCGGAGAACCCGGAGGAAACCCACGCGGACACGGGGAGAACATGGAAACTCCACCCAGATTGGGATTCGAACCGGGAATCCCTAGTGCTGAGAGGAGAACATGCCAACCACTAAGCCACCGTGCCGCCCACACACATGCATCATATAGGGGCAATTAAGAGCAGCCAATTCATCTTGAATCCATGTTTTTGGACTGCGGGAGGAAACCGGAGAACCCGGAGGAAACCCATGCGGACACAGGGAGAACTTGGAAACTCCACCTAGATTGGGATTCGAACCGGGAATCCATAGTGCTGAGAGGAGAACATGCTAACCACTCAGCCGCCCGGTGTCGTTATTATATTGCATTATATTCTGTTCTGCAGTACAGATTTGTATTCTGTGGTATTTGTAGTTTTCGGGTTTTAACCCATGACTTCATCCCGCGCTCCTCGAGACGCCGGGTTCCGTGTCGATGATGTACGACGTGGTTCTCCTCGTCTCGGTGTTCGGCAGCGCCGCTGATCCCCGTCTCGTTAGTGTGCCGTGACCGTTCAGCGTTATCTGATGACGTCGGAGCGGCACCGGCGGCGCTTTGTTCTCGTCGTTAACCCCCGCCCTCCGCAGTTCACCATCGGTTCATCGGCGGTTGCGGCCGGCGGTTTCTGGTGTTGCGTGCAATTGATCTTTCTCGCTTGGCGAGTGTGCTGAATGGAAACGCTGCAGCCAATCCTTCAGTGTCGCGGTTTGAAATCTAACTCGCGCTCGTCCGACTGGATTGTTTGTTCAGGACGGGAAACCCAAAGATGCTGAGTCGAGATGTTATCTCAGTAGTCGCATTTCCTTACCCTACTGCTGCCCTTTAGTACTTATACGTTCTACGTGTGTGTGTGTGAGAGAGCTGCTTAATAGTTCATCCATCCATTATCTTCCGCTTTGTCCTCTATTAGGGTCGCGGTGGGGTTCTCCATGCCCATCCAGGGGAGAACGTTTCGGGCACTGGGCAGATACACCCAGGACAGGGCGCCAATCTATCGCTGGACACACACTCACTCACACAGACACACTCTATATGGGGCAATTTGGAGAACTCAATTGACTTGATCCATGTTGTTGGGCTGTGGGAGGAACCCGGAGGAAACCCACACGGACACGGGGAGAACATGGAAACTCCACCCAGATGGGGATTCGAACCGGGAATCCCTAGAGCTGAGAGCGAACATGTTAACCACTGCTTAATTTTGTTTTTACTACTTAATAGAAGGGTGGCACGGTGGCTTAGTGGTTGGCATGTTCTCCTCTCAGCGCTAGGGATTCCCGGTTCCAATCCCAATCTGGGTGGAGTTTCCATGTTCTCCCCGTGTCCGCGTGGGTTTCCTCCGGGTTCTCCGGTTTCCTCCCACAGTCCAAAAACATGGATCAAGGTCAATTGAATTCTCCAAATTGCCCCATATAGAGTGTGTCTGTGTGAGTGAGTGAGTGTGTGCCAAGTGATAGATTGGTGTCCTGTCCTGGGTGCATCTGCCCAGCGCCCAAAACATTCTCACCTGGATGGGCATGGGGAACCCCCCCCCATGGATGGAGAGTTAATAGAACTGTACCCAACTTTGACGGGTGAGCTCAACAACCAGATGTGGATTCCGAGAGGTCTGTGATGATTCCTCCTCATTCAGCATCAGCATCACTCTATATGGGGCAATTTGGAGAATTCAATTGACCTTGATCCACGTTTTTGGACTGTGGGAGGAAACCGGAGAACCCGGAGGAAACCCACGCGGACACGGAGAGAACATGGAAACTCCATGGAATCCCTAGCGCTGAGAGGAGAACATGCCAACCACTAAGCCACCGTACCGCCTACTGTGTATGTGTGTGTATATATATATATATATATATATATATATATATATCTTCTGCTTTATCCTCTATTAGAGTCGCGGGGAGGGGGGGGTTCCTCATGCCCATCCAGGGGAGAACGTTTTGGGCGCTGGGCAGATACACCCAGGACAGGGCGCCAATCAAACACTGGACACACACTCACACTCTGTATGGGGCAATTTGGAGAATTCAATTGACGTTGATCCATGTTTTTGGACTGTGGGAGGAAACCTGGAGAACCCGGAGGAAACCCACGCGGACACGGGGAGAACATGGAAACTCCAGCCAGATTGGGATTCGAACCTGGAATCCCCAGCGCTGAGAGGAGAACATGCCAACCACTAAGCCACCGTGCCACCCCTTTCGATCGAACCTAAACCCTTAATCCTAAACCCTTCTGATCTGCGTCCGTATCTGTTTTTCGGTCTCCTTTCCCTCTTACCCACTCCCTCTCTAGTCCTCGCTCGCCCCTCGCCCCACGCCCACGCTCTCTTCCTCCCGCACCCTGTGTTTTCTCCTGGTGACAGAGTTGAACTGATTCTGCAGATGGAGCGCCGCGCTGTTTTCTCTGGCCCGGCGGAAGGCTGGGCGAGCGGCGTGGACGTCTCCTCCGGCAGGCCTCCTCTCTCGCGCCTTCACTTTCCCACACTAGAGTTCCCGCAGCACATCAAAAAAAAAAAAAAAAAGAAGAGTGCAGCTCCATTCCCATGCCCTTCAAGAGTTCAGAAAAACCTGCTGACGCATCCACCGGCGTCAGCACGAATTACGTCGTGCCCTTGATCAGACGCCGTGTGCAGAATCAGAAACGCGCACCTCGCCGTGGAGGAGGGAGGCGCCAGAGATCTGAGACCCCGTCCCCGGATGGCAGCGCGACGGCGGGGTAAAGGTCTTTCATACAAAAACGCCCGCCGCGGAACCCCCAAAAGCCCAGGTGTGCGCAGGGACCCGGGTTTCTGGCTTTTCATCCCGCCAACGTCCGCAGGCCGGCAGTGGGGGGGGTTGGGGGTGGGTGGCGCGGCAGGGGGAGCGGCGGGGTGACGAGTGCAGCAAAACATTAGTGTAGTGATTAGATGCCGCTGCTGTGGTAAAACCATGGAAATGGATCTGAAGTGGAGAAGACGGGCGTCCCGAAGAGCGGAATAACACGACGCCGGCCCGCCGTTTAGCCCGGTAACCGTTAAAGCAATAACAGTGAGTATCACCCAGCGGGACGGAAAAAAGGCGACAGGACGTGCTTCCAAATTAAACTTCAAACCCAGCACACGGGCCAAAAATATGCACCAGCCCCCGTGAATTATTCAAGTCGGAATACTTATATTTACTGCTACAGACTCGTAATGAGGGTTGGCACTGGGTCTTAGTGGTTTGCACGTTCTCCTCTCAGCGCTAGGGATTCCCGGTTCGAATCCCCATCTGGGCGGAGTTTCCATGTCCTCCCCGTGTCCGTGTGGGTTTCCTCCGGGTTCTCCGGTTTCCTCCCACAGTCCAAAAAACTTGGATCAAGTCAATTGAGTTCTCCAAATTGCCCCATATAGAGTGTGTTTGGGTGAGTGAGTGTGTGCCCAGTGATTGATTGCCCCCCTGTCCTGGGTGTATTTACCCAGCGCCCGAGACGTTCTCCCCTGGATGGGCATGGGGAACCCCCCTGCGACCCTAATAGAGGATAAAGCGGAAGATAATGAATGGATGGACTCGTAATGAGGCACTGACATCAACGCGTTCTTATCCTGATCCTCGGGGAGGACTGATCTCACATCGGTTCCATATATATCTATTTTTTCATTTTCATTCAGTTTCCATGTTCTCCCCGTGTCTGCGTGGGTTTCCTCGGGTTCTCCGGTTTCCTCCCACAGTCCAAAAACATGGATCAAGGTGAATTGAATTCTCCAAATTGCCCCATATAGAGTGTGTCTGAGTGAGTGTGTGTCCAGTGATAGATTGGCGCCCTGTCCTGGGTGTGTCTGCCCAGCGCCCGAAACGTTCTCCCCTGGATGGGCATGGGGAACCCCCCCCCCACGACCCTAATAGAGGATAAACCGGAAGATAATGGATGGATGGATAACAAAATGCTTTTCTTGTGTTTTGATGACATAAATAACACAATTTCTCCTAATTTCTATTTTGGACCTTCTTTCCTCACCCCACTCTTCCCGTCTGTGAGTCTCTCTGTCTGCGAGTCTGTCTGGTACAAATCTTTGGACTTCTAATTTGACCCAATTATAACCCAGTCTACTTGAAATTTTGCGTACATACTTATGGCACCTAACAACTGACGTTAATTTAAAATGTAAACGTGAAAGTATTAACTCCATCCATCCATTATCTTCTGCATTATCCTCTACTAGGGACGCGGGGTCGGTTCCCCATGCCCATCCAGGGGAGAACGTTTCAGGCGCTGGGCAGATACACCCAGGACAGGGAGCCAATCTATCGCTGGGCACGAAAGTATTAATTAATTAAGTAATTTTATACGAGGAAAAATATTCCCTATTTATTGGTCGAGAAAAGGAACTTTTTTTTAAGGTCACTTGTTTGCCGGTTTACACTTCTGTTGCTATAAAATAATGTGGAAAGCCCTTTTGCAGCTGCAGAGATGTTGAACTCGATGGGAAGGATGTCGGCTAAGACCCCAAAAGCTTCTGTGAAGCAGTGTTCTTTAGAAGAACTTCATCCACCTTGAAGCTATTAGAGCTTCCTGGATTGTGGCTTAGCGGAGGGGGGGTGCCGTGGAGGGCTGAGAAGGGCACGGCGGCGTTCAGGTGTGTCGTTTTCACGTCTCTGACGTAAAAGGGAAGCCCCGAGCCTCACGGAGCCCTCGCTTAAGTTACTCCGGACTGCCGGGAAACCGCACTCCACCTCAGGGGTGCGATTGATTTGAGGCGCTTGTTAAGCATCAGCGCCGGAGAGTAGGGGTGGGGGGGGGGAGAGCTCGGGTCGCTGATTGGATTTCCACGTTTAACCAATTACTAAAGGAAACGGGGGTTCGCACTTACGCAGAGCGGCCGTGTTGTGCTAAGGGTCCGGTTACGCGCTGGGAAGCCAGCTCCAGTCTTTCTGGACCATTAACACAGAACAGAAGACAATAGAACATGCACACACACACACTGAGTTTTCAACTGACCTGCAAGTGTGATCATCACTGACCGATGCTATTCGCTTTCCTTCCGTAGGCTCGAATACGACTTGATTGATGTAGCTGGTGTGTCCCTCCATCTCCTAGGAAACCGAAGAAACAGGAAACTCACACAGGTACGGAGAGACGGTTCTGTATGGCTGTCCTCTTACACCTGTACAATCCATGCACCATTGACCCCTCACGTGTCTAACCCAGTATGTTGTGATGTCACAACACCCTTTTGTTTTACACAACAGGACATTTTGCTAGCAGAGGTGGTTCAGTTCATCCATCCATCCATCATCTTCCGCTTTATCCTCTATTAGGGTCGCGGGGGAGGGGGGGTTCTCCATGCCCATCCAGGAAAGAACGTCTCGGGCGCTGGGCAGATACACCCAGGACAGGACGCCGATCTATCACTGGACACACACTCACTCACACAAACACACTCTATATGGGGCAATTTTGGAGAATTCAATTCACCTTGATCCATGTTTTTGGACTGTGGGAGGAAACCGGAGAACCCGAGGAAACCCACGCAGACACGGGGAGAACATGGAAACTGAATGAAAATGAAAAAATAGATATATATGGAACCGATGTGAGATCAGTCCTCCCCGAGGATCAGGATAAGAACGCGTTGATGTCAGTGCCTCATTACGAGTCCATCCATTCATTATCTTCCGCTTTATCCTCTATTAGGGTCGCAGGGGGGTTCCCCATGCCCATCCAGGGGAGAACGTCTCGGGCGCTGGGTAAATACACCCAGGACAGGGGGGCAATCAATCACTGGGCACACACTCACTCACCCAAACACACTCTATATGGGGCAATTTGGAGAACTCAATTGACTTGATCCAAGTTTTTTGGACTGTGGGAGGAAACCGGAGAACCCGGAGGAAACCCACACGGACACGGGGAGGACATGGAAACTCCGCCCAGATGGGGATTCGAACCGGGAATCCCTAGCGCTGAGAGGAGAACGTGCAAACCACTAAGACCCAGTGCCAACCCTCATTACGAGTCTGTAGCAGTAAATATAAGTATTCCGACTTGAATAATTCACGGGGGCTGGTGCATATTTTTGGCCCGTGTGCTGGGTTTGAAGTTTAATTTGGAAGCACGTCCTGTCGCCTTTTTTCCGTCCCGCTGGGTGATACTCACTGTTATTGCTTTAACGGTTACCGGGCTAAACGGCGGGCCGGCGTCGTGTTATTCCGCTCTTCGGGACGCCCGTCTTCTCCACTTCAGATCCATTTCCATGGTTTTACCACAGCAGCGGCATCTAATCACTACACTAATGTTTTGCTGCACTCGTCACCCCGCCGCTCCCCCTGCCGCGCCACCCACCCCCAACCCCCCCCACTGCCGGCCTGCGGACGTTGGCGGGATGAAAAGCCAGAAACCCGGGTCCCTGCGCACACCTGGGCTTTTGGGGGTTCCGCGGCGGGCGTTTTTGTATGAAAGACCTTTACCCCGCCGTCGCGCTGCCATCCGGGGACGGGGTCTCAGATCTCTGGCGCCTCCCTCCTCCACGGCGAGGTGCGCGTTTCTGATTCTGCACACGGCGTCTGATCAAGGGCACGACGTAATTCGTGCTGACGCCGGTGGATGCGTCAGCAGGTTTTTCTGAACTCTTGAAGGGCATGGGAATGGAGCTGCACTCTTCTTTTTTTTTTTTTTTTTGATGTGCTGCGGGAACTCTAGTGTGGGAAAGTGAAGGCGCGAGAGAGGAGGCCTGCCGGAGGAGACGTCCACGCCGCTCGCCCAGCCTTCCGCCGGGCCAGAGAAAACAGCGCGGCGCTCCATCTGCAGAATCAGTTCAACTCTGTCACCAGGAGAAAACACAGGGTGCGGGAGGAAGAGAGCGTGGGCGTGGGGCGAGGGGCGAGCGAGGACTAGAGAGGGAGTGGGTAAGAGGGAAAGGAGACCGAAAAACAGATACGGACGCAGATCAGAAGGGTTTAGGATTAAGGGTTTAGGTTCGATCGAAAGGGGTGGCACGGTGGCTTAGTGGTTGGCATGTTCTCCTCTCAGCGCTGGGGATTCCAGGTTCGAATCCCAATCTGGCTGGAGTTTCCATGTTCTCCCCGTGTCCGCGTGGGTTTCCTCCGGGTTCTCCAGGTTTCCTCCCACAGTCCAAAAACATGGATCAACGTCAATTGAATTCTCCAAATTGCCCCATACAGAGTGTGAGTGTGTGTCCAGTGTTTGATTGGCGCCCTGTCCTGGGTGTATCTGCCCAGCGCCCAAAACGTTCTCCCCTGGATGGGCATGAGGAACCCCCCCCTCCCCGCGACTCTAATAGAGGATAAAGCAGAAGATATATATATATATATATATATATATATATATATACACACACATACACAGTAGGCGGTACGGTGGCTTAGTGGTTGGCATGTTCTCCTCTCAGCGCTAGGGATTCCATGGAGTTTCCATGTTCTCTCCGTGTCCGCGTGGGTTTCCTCCGGGTTCTCCGGTTTCCTCCCACAGTCCAAAAACATGGATCAAGGTCAATTGAATTCTCCAAATTGCCCCATATAGAGTGTGTCTGTGTGAGTGAGTGAGTGTGTGCCAAGTGATAGATTGGTGTCCTGTCCTGGGTGCATCTGCCCAGCGCCCAAAACATTCTCACCTGGATGGGCATGGGGAACCCCCCCCCATGGATGGAGAGTTAATAGAACTGTACCCAACTTTGACGGGTGAGCTCAACAACCAGATGTGGATTCCGAGAGGTCTGTGATGATTCCTCCTCATTCAGCATCAGCATCACTCTATATGGGGCAATTTGGAGAATTCAATTGACCTTGATCCACGTTTTTGGACTGTGGGAGGAAACCGGAGAACCCGGAGGAAACCCACGCGGACACGGAGAGAACATGGAAACTCCATGGAATCCCTAGCGCTGAGAGGAGAACATGCCAACCACTAAGCCACCGTACCGCCTACTGTGTATGTGTGTGTATATATATATATATATATATATATATATATATATCTTCTGCTTTATCCTCTATTAGAGTCGCGGGGAGGGGGGGGTTCCTCATGCCCATCCAGGGGAGAACGTTTTGGGCGCTGGGCAGATACACCCAGGACAGGGCGCCAATCAAACACTGGACACACACTCACACTCTGTATGGGGCAATTTGGAGAATTCAATTGACGTTGATCCATGTTTTTGGACTGTGGGAGGAAACCTGGAGAACCCGGAGGAAACCCACGCGGACACGGGGAGAACATGGAAACTCCAGCCAGATTGGGATTCGAACCTGGAATCCCCAGCGCTGAGAGGAGAACATGCCAACCACTAAGCCACCGTGCCACCCCTTTCGATCGAACCTAAACCCTTAATCCTAAACCCTTCTGATCTGCGTCCGTATCTGTTTTTCGGTCTCCTTTCCCTCTTACCCACTCCCTCTCTAGTCCTCGCTCGCCCCTCGCCCCACGCCCACGCTCTCTTCCTCCCGCACCCTGTGTTTTCTCCTGGTGACAGAGTTGAACTGATTCTGCAGATGGAGCGCCGCGCTGTTTTCTCTGGCCCGGCGGAAGGCTGGGCGAGCGGCGTGGACGTCTCCTCCGGCAGGCCTCCTCTCTCGCGCCTTCACTTTCCCACACTAGAGTTCCCGCAGCACATCAAAAAAAAAAAAAAAAAGAAGAGTGCAGCTCCATTCCCATGCCCTTCAAGAGTTCAGAAAAACCTGCTGACGCATCCACCGGCGTCAGCACGAATTACGTCGTGCCCTTGATCAGACGCCGTGTGCAGAATCAGAAACGCGCACCTCGCCGTGGAGGAGGGAGGCGCCAGAGATCTGAGACCCCGTCCCCGGATGGCAGCGCGACGGCGGGGTAAAGGTCTTTCATACAAAAACGCCCGCCGCGGAACCCCCAAAAGCCCAGGTGTGCGCAGGGACCCGGGTTTCTGGCTTTTCATCCCGCCAACGTCCGCAGGCCGGCAGTGGGGGGGGTTGGGGGTGGGTGGCGCGGCAGGGGGAGCGGCGGGGTGACGAGTGCAGCAAAACATTAGTGTAGTGATTAGATGCCGCTGCTGTGGTAAAACCATGGAAATGGATCTGAAGTGGAGAAGACGGGCGTCCCGAAGAGCGGAATAACACGACGCCGGCCCGCCGTTTAGCCCGGTAACCGTTAAAGCAATAACAGTGAGTATCACCCAGCGGGACGGAAAAAAGGCGACAGGACGTGCTTCCAAATTAAACTTCAAACCCAGCACACGGGCCAAAAATATGCACCAGCCCCCGTGAATTATTCAAGTCGGAATACTTATATTTACTGCTACAGACTCGTAATGAGGGTTGGCACTGGGTCTTAGTGGTTTGCACGTTCTCCTCTCAGCGCTAGGGATTCCCGGTTCGAATCCCCATCTGGGCGGAGTTTCCATGTCCTCCCCGTGTCCGTGTGGGTTTCCTCCGGGTTCTCCGGTTTCCTCCCACAGTCCAAAAAACTTGGATCAAGTCAATTGAGTTCTCCAAATTGCCCCATATAGAGTGTGTTTGGGTGAGTGAGTGTGTGCCCAGTGATTGATTGCCCCCCTGTCCTGGGTGTATTTACCCAGCGCCCGAGACGTTCTCCCCTGGATGGGCATGGGGAACCCCCCTGCGACCCTAATAGAGGATAAAGCGGAAGATAATGAATGGATGGACTCGTAATGAGGCACTGACATCAACGCGTTCTTATCCTGATCCTCGGGGAGGACTGATCTCACATCGGTTCCATATATATCTATTTTTTCATTTTCATTCAGTTTCCATGTTCTCCCCGTGTCTGCGTGGGTTTCCTCGGGTTCTCCGGTTTCCTCCCACAGTCCAAAAACATGGATCAAGGTGAATTGAATTCTCCAAATTGCCCCATATAGAGTGTGTCTGAGTGAGTGTGTGTCCAGTGATAGATTGGCGCCCTGTCCTGGGTGTGTCTGCCCAGCGCCCGAAACGTTCTCCCCCCTGGATGGGCATGGGGAACCCCCCCCCCACGACCCTAATAGAGGATAAACCGGAAGATAATGGATGGATGGATAACAAAATGCTTTTCTTGTGTTTTGATGACATAAATAACACAATTTCTCCTAATTTCTATTTTGGACCTTCTTTCCTCACCCCACTCTTCCCGTCTGTGAGTCTCTCTGTCTGCGAGTCTGTCTGGTACAAATCTTTGGACTTCTAATTTGACCCAATTATAACCCAGTCTACTTGAAATTTTGCGTACATACTTATGGCACCTAACAACTGACGTTAATTTAAAATGTAAACGTGAAAGTATTAACTCCATCCATCCATTATCTTCTGCATTATCCTCTACTAGGGACGCGGGGTCGGTTCCCCATGCCCATCCAGGGGAGAACGTTTCAGGCGCTGGGCAGATACACCCAGGACAGGGAGCCAATCTATCGCTGGGCACGAAAGTATTAATTAATTAAGTAATTTTATACGAGGAAAAATATTCCCTATTTATTGGTCGAGAAAAGGAACTTTTTTTTAAGGTCACTTGTTTGCCGGTTTACACTTCTGTTGCTATAAAATAATGTGGAAAGCCCTTTTGCAGCTGCAGAGATGTTGAACTCGATGGGAAGGATGTCGGCTAAGACCCCAAAAGCTTCTGTGAAGCAGTGTTCTTTAGAAGAACTTCATCCACCTTGAAGCTATTAGAGCTTCCTGGATTGTGGCTTAGCGGAGGGGGGGTGCCGTGGAGGGCTGAGAAGGGCACGGCGGCGTTCAGGTGTGTCGTTTTCACGTCTCTGACGTAAAAGGGAAGCCCCGAGCCTCACGGAGCCCTCGCTTAAGTTACTCCGGACTGCCGGGAAACCGCACTCCACCTCAGGGGTGCGATTGATTTGAGGCGCTTGTTAAGCATCAGCGCCGGAGAGTAGGGGTGGGGGGGGGGAGAGCTCGGGTCGCTGATTGGATTTCCACGTTTAACCAATTACTAAAGGAAACGGGGGTTCGCACTTACGCAGAGCGGCCGTGTTGTGCTAAGGGTCCGGTTACGCGCTGGGAAGCCAGCTCCAGTCTTTCTGGACCATTAACACAGAACAGAAGACAATAGAACATGCACACACACACACTGAGTTTTCAACTGACCTGCAAGTGTGATCATCACTGACCGATGCTATTCGCTTTCCTTCCGTAGGCTCGAATACGACTTGATTGATGTAGCTGGTGTGTCCCTCCATCTCCTAGGAAACCGAAGAAACAGGAAACTCACACAGGTACGGAGAGACGGTTCTGTATGGCTGTCCTCTTACACCTGTACAATCCATGCACCATTGACCCCTCACGTGTCTAACCCAGTATGTTGTGATGTCACAACACCCTTTTGTTTTACACAACAGGACATTTTGCTAGCAGAGGTGGTTCAGTTCATCCATCCATCCATCATCTTCCGCTTTATCCTCTATTAGGGTCGCGGGGGAGGGGGGGTTCTCCATGCCCATCCAGGAAAGAACGTCTCGGGCGCTGGGCAGATACACCCAGGACAGGACGCCGATCTATCACTGGACACACACTCACTCACACAAACACACTCTATATGGGGCAATTTTGGAGAATTCAATTCACCTTGATCCATGTTTTTGGACTGTGGGAGGAGCCCCATAGAGCTTCAATAGTAAAAGATGTATTTAGTGGTGGCACGGTGGCTTAGTGGTTGGCGTGTTCTCCTCTCAGCGCTGGGGATTCCCGGTTCGAATCCCAATCTGGGTTCAGTGTTCTCATCGTGTCTGCGTGGGTTTTCTCCCACTTCCAAGAACATGGATTCAAGGTCAATTGAATTCTCCAAATTGCCCCATAAAGAGTGTGTTTGTGTGAGTGTGTGTGCCCAGTGATAGATTGGCGTCCTGTCCTGGGTGTATCTGCCCAGCGCCCGAGACGTTCTCCCCTGGATGGGCATAGGGAACCCCCCCCCCCCCCCAACTCTAATATAGGATAAAGCAGAAGATAATGGATGGATTTAGTATTGACAATATTGCACATCCTTTCAGACCTTATTGCTTATATATATATTATTTATATATATATAGATATATATATATATATATATATATATATATATATTATTATTTTTATTTTTTTACCTTTATGTCATGATTATTCTGTAGATCTGAAGTTATGAGCCTCAACTTCCTGTCAGGTGCCGCGGTGCAAAGTCTGTATCAGAAACCATATAATCGTGATTATTTCATAGACAATAATCAGTCTATGAAACAATGAAAATCTGTCATCTCATCCATGCTTCTGAGGGAGTAGTCTTATTCCTGTTACAGCGTGGAGTCTTACATTTTTTTAACAGTAAAAAAATTATTTAACAGTATTGATTGATCTGTTGACCGTTGATGATCATGCAAAAAGTTAAAAAAGCAACAGGACTGCGGCTGAAGATTTACACAGAATATTGTGAAAATCAAAGTAAAAAAAAAAAAAAAAAGATGTCCCTTAAAGCACATACTCCTATCCTTTTGAAA
The DNA here is from genome assembly GCA_019802505.1 of Corydoras sp. C115. NCBI lineage: Eukaryota > Metazoa > Chordata > Actinopteri > Siluriformes > Callichthyidae > Corydoras > Corydoras sp. C115. The sequence goes on along the minus strand of JAFMOC010000177.1, from coordinate 155,395 downwards.
GAAAACTAAGTTTTCTCTTCAAGGTCAAAGCGAACAGACATGGGCGCTGCAGGTTTTATTCCGGCCGAATTCAGCCACCTGGTCCAAACCCATTTTTCTCATGAATGTTGCCGTGACAAAGTTTCTCTTATGATAAATGAATTGTAGGATTTTTAATCATGATTAATTGCAAAATGATATATCGTCTCGTCCCTACTCAGCATCTTGTGAACATGGGGCTGAGCGATATATCCATCCATCCATTATCTTCCGCTTTATCCTCTATTGGGGTCGCGGGGGGGGGGGGGGGGGGTTCCCCATGCCCATCCAGGGGAGAATGTTTAGGGCGCTGGGCAGATACACCCAGGACAGGGCGCCAATCCATGGCTGGGCACACACTCACTCACACAGACACACTCACTCTATATGGGGCAATTGGGAGTATTCAATTGACCTTGATCCATGTTTTTGGACTGTGGGAGGAAACCGGAGAACCTGGAGGAAACTTATGCGGACATGGGGAGAACATGGAAACTCCACCCAGATTGGGACTCAAACCGGGAATCCCTAGCGCTGAGAGGAGAACATGCCAACCACTAAGCCACCATGCCGATATATCGATATTTTTTATCCTGATTAAATGTGTCACAATATAAGTCAATATAATAGATTTTGTGAAGCACTGTGTAAAATAATAAACAATAACTGTTTTTTTTTTTTTTTCAGATTGTGAAACATCACACCAGCCACCTGCATGTCCTCCCTCACCACATCCATAAGCCTCCATGCATGGCCTGCAGAGACACTGTCTTATCCATAAACAATATAATCCACTGTAAGGTACAAATTGTTTTTAAGGAGCTACTTCTGCTTTAAACAGAAGACGAGACCATCACGACCAGATGAACGTCCCGGTCCTCACGTCAAAGTTACAGTAGAAACAGCTGGCTTTGGTTTCTGGCCTACACTCTATACTCTGCTGCCGAAGTCCATCTGCGGTGCGACGTTCCTCACGTCTGTTACGGTTTACATTTGAAGTACCTGATAATCTGGGGCAGTTTGTTGAGCCTGGACTCCGGACTCCACGCGAGTGCGTCCACACGAACCCCGTGTGAGAAGATGCGCAGAATGCTGAACTTTATCCCGTCCACCTCCACGTCCTCCTCCTGCGTCAGCAGAGAGCAGAAGCTTTGTTGTCGTCACGGTAACGGTTCATATAAACCTCTTACACTATGTGGACAAAAGTACTGGGACACTTACAGGAGCTTTATGAGCTGTTCGAAATTCGAAATTGAATTGAACCCCCCCCCCCCTAAGAGGATTTGTGTTGGACTCCATCTCTAGTTCATCTTAAAGGGTTTGGGTGGAGTCGAGGTCAGGGCTCCTGCTGGAACATAAAAAGAGGCCTTCCCCAAACTGTTTCTATGAAGTTGGAAAAATATGTTCCAGAATATAAGGCTAGGGGCGGCACGGTGGCTTAGTGGTTGGCATGTTCTCCTCTCAGTGCTGGGGATTCCCGGTTCGAATCCCAATCTGGGTGGAGTTTGCAAGTTCTCCCCGAGTCCGTGTGGGTTTCCTCCCACAGTCCAAAAAACATGGATCAAGGTCAACTGAACTCTCCAAATTGCCCCATATGTGTGTGCTTGAGTGAGTGAGTGTGAGGCCAGTGATAGATCTGCCCAGCGCCCGAAACGTTCTCCCCTGGATGGGCATGGGGAACCCCCCCCGCGACCCTAATATAGGATAAAGCGGAAGATAATGGATGGATGGAATATAAGGCGGAGTCTAAGCTTTAAACACCTGTGGAAATGGGGCCGAATTAAATAAACCCCTAAAATAAGTGACCTGTGTGTCCCAGGACCTCTGTCTATATAATAAATTCCACCTCTCCAATAGAGTGACAGGGGAAGGTGTATGTTCTAATAATGTCCTATTTGTCCCACTTTTATTAAACTACACATTGCAAAAGTTAGAAATCTCACCTTAAATCTGCACATGCCCACCACCAGGCGCTGGGATCCCCCGTAGGCCAGTAGAGTAGAGGCTGAGCCACAGTCGTATGGGTTGAACTCCACCACCTGGACACAGTCCTCACAGTGTACGGTGTAGGTGGGTGAGCGTCCCACGTCCTCCTGCATATTGCGGCACCTCTCTGATGCGTCCGTCACGCTTTAATGTATTTCCAGCTGAAACATTAACAGAGCATTTTCATTGGCTGATGGAAGAAGAAGAAAGGATGACGAAACAATGACACTGTCATGGTGGTGGAGGTGCATCCTGTCTGCAGCATCCTGATGGAGAGAAAAGAACACAAACTAAAGCAACAGATGATCCACGGTCTCTGATTCTCCATCTACAGGGTGGAGCAGTGAGGTGGAGGAGTGTAACAGAGTGTACAGTGAGTGGATACAGGCTTTAACATCTAGCAGCTCAACACACACACACACACATACACTAACACTAATACACAAACACATACACTAACACTGATACACTAACACACACATTAACACACCAACACATACACTAACACACACCAACACATACACTGACACACACACTAACACACCAACACATACACTGACACTCACACTAACACACTAATTCACCAACACATACACTGACACACACACTAACACTGATACACACACTAATACACCAACACATACACTGACACTCACACTAACACACTAATTCACCAACACATACACTAACACATACACCAACACACACACTAACACTGATACACACACTAATTCACCAACACACACAATAATACACTAATACACCAACACTGACACTCACACTAATTCACCAACACACACACACACACGCACTAATACACCAACACATACTCTGACACTCACACTAATTCACCAACACACACACACACACATACACTAATTCACCAACACATACACTGACACTCACACTAATTCACCAACACACTAATACATCAACACATACACACACTCACTAATACACTAACACACACTAATACATCAACATATACACTCATACACCAACACACACACTCACTAATACACACATTAACACCACCGGGTCAGTGTCACTGCAGTACTGAGAATCATTCACCATCCTAATAATACCCGCTCTGTGGGGGTCCTGATCATCAGAGAACAAGAGAACATACCAGAGGGAACTAACAGAATCTGTAGAGCAACAGATGGACTACAGAATGAAACTGTAGGACTACACATCCATTCTTCACGATCAGAGGAGCCGATGTGGACTGTGAGAGTGGACATGCTGAACTGAGCGGGAACTCTGTGAATTTAGTTTAAACTGTTGACTTTAAAAGAGCCGGAGCAGAAACGAGAGACACTTTAAAAACAAACCCATTTCACAAGCGTCTCACCTCAGCGGCGCCGCAAACCGGGAGAGTTTATCCTGAAATTTAGTGATTCTGTCAAAATAATAAATAATAATAAATATTAAAGTTTTAGCCGTTTGCAATTCAACTGCACGTGCTCTCCGCTCACAACACCCGCCGTCCGCAGCTTCAAAGTGCCGCTTTGTTTACTTCCGGGTGCTATGCTAATCGGGTCAGCGCGCGCGTGTGTGTGTGTGTGTGTGTGTGTGTGGGGGGGGGGGGGGGGGGGGGGGGGGGGGGGGGGGGGGGGGGGGGGGGGGGGGGTATTATTAATAATAATAATAATAATAAAAATTTATATATATATATATATATATATATATATATATATATATATTATTCATCTGAATTAAATACTCTTACATTATAACCATTTAATCATATCAGTAGTTATAAACATTTCATATTATGGTAAAGTGTATTAATGTTGTTATTCCTATTTTTAAAGTAATAGCTGTAATCATAAACATACTTCAAATACGAAAAATCACGTTTTTTAGTACTAAAGATCGACGTCTGAATAATTACAAATTTACGATATGAATAATTACGCTAACCGACCGGTAAATTACCATTCTATTTTAATATTATTTATTTATAATAATTGTTAATTGTGGTAATTAATGATTTTTTTACGTTATTTGGAGCATTTTTTAAACTATCTGAACTTGCTTACGACAGAACGAAAAACCGTCACGGGGCGGGGTTTACACCACGTGCTTGATGGTGATTGGTGGACGGGAATTTAAACTTGCGGCGTGTGAATGTGATCAGCTGCGGCTGTTGATCGGTGGAACCCGGAGCTCCGGCGGTGTTCTCTCTGTAGTTCTGTGGTTATATGGTTCTGTAGTTCTGTTGAGCAGGTGAGGGAATCACAGGATTTGTTTATTGCAGCTGCTCCATCATTAAAGCGTGGCTGCGAGCTCATCGTTAGGTTTTGATGACGTTGCCGCAGTCTTATCCTGTGACCCTATCAGCTGAGGGCAGGATGCTGCCGGGGCAGCCCGAGCTGAGGAGGGTGCTGCGGGTGTTCAGGAGAGAGTGGCACCGCGCTGTCGATTCAGAGAGGATGAGCGTTCACGGAGCGGACAGCATGCTGAAGATCCTCCAGCTCGCTGCAGCTGAGGTTTCCAAACAGGTACCACCACCAGCAGCAGCTTCACTGAGCAACCACACCGTACCAAGGGAACCACAACATTCCCAGAGAACCACACTGTACCCAGGGTACCACCACATACCCAGGGAACCACCACACGCCCAGAAAGCCACACCGTACCCAGGGTACCACCACATACCCAGGGAACCACACCATACCCAGGGTACCACCACATACCCAGGGAGCCCCCACACTCCCAGGGAACCACACCGTACCCAGGGTACCACCACATACCCAGGGAGCCACCACACTCCCAGAGAGCCACACTGTACCAAGGGGACCACCACATGCCCCAATTACCACCACATACTCAGGGAGCCCCCACACTCCCAAAGGGCCACACCATACCCAGGGAACCACCACACTCCCAGAGAGCCCCACCATACCAAGGGTATGGTCCGGGTACCACCATATGCCCTGTGAACCACCACATATCTGAGAATTACACCATACCTCATGAACCACACCATGCCCTCCATCAGACAACAGTGTGGGGGCTCCCATTTATTATTAAATTTCCCAGATACACCCCCCAACCTACAGTATATCACATGGACTGAAGTATTGAAACACTGGGCTTGGAAAGTTGGGGGAGGAGCAGTTTGTTACCCCCCCCCCCCCCCCCCCCCCACACACACACACAGAGCAGGTGTTATTGAGGTGTTATTAAACCCTGTATCCACTCACTGTACACTCTTACAGACATTTGTCTCCCTCACAGGACCAACTCAATGTGAGCAAGATGCTTGGACCCTGACTTTATTGGTTTAGTGATTTTTATTGATTTATTTTTAGGAAGGGGGGGAGTTTGCTGTAGCCCTGAGTGACGTTCTGGCAGCTTGGAGGCACTTGCTTCAAGACAAACTGGGCTTGTCTTCTGGCGCAGCCCCCCCGAAAGAGAACTATGACCTCATCTTCAAAGAGTACCAGCAGTTTCTGCAGAGAACCAACTCCCTGGACCTGATTGATGTCTATAACATGTATGAACGTCTGAGGCAGGACGAGGATCCGGTGGAACCCCTGACCTCAGTGAGCCTCTCTGCCTTCCACTTGCATTCTGACTGGGTTCTCAAGTACAGGATATCCTCAGCTTGTTTTCTCTTCGATGTAGATGCAGCTCCTTAAGTTCCTGCAGGGGGACGAGGAACTGGAAGAGGAGCGGGTTCCACAGGTTCCAGCAACACCATCTAACCGCGTCGGACCCTGCAGCTCACAGGTGAGTGTTATCAGATGGATAACAGTCCATCATTTGTCTTCCGCCTAATAATACACTATGGTCATCACAGAGAATATTTCATGTGCTGGGCAGATCCATCCAGGACAGCCTGTGCACACTTTATAGGGGCAATTGAGAGCAGACAATTCACCTTAAATCCAAGTTTTTGGATTGTGGAAGGAAAGCCATGTGGACACGGGACATGGACACTCCACCAAGAGTGGGATTCGAACCTGGATCCCCAGTTTTGAGAGATGGGCATGTTAACCACAAAGCCCCCCCACACAAGCCACCCACTCAAGTCACAGCAAAGCAGAGCCTCATCATAGTGGAGCGTCCCTTAAACCCCCGGGCCACCCCACCCATCCTCCTTATTGTGATATTGGATCCATCCATTATATTTCGCTTTGTCCTCTACTAGGATCGCGGGGGGGTTCCCCATGCCCATCCAGGGGAGAACGTTTGGGGCGCTGGGCAGATACACCCAGGACAGGATGCCAATCCATCACTGGGCACACACACACTCTATATGGGGCAATTTGGAGAACTCTATTGACCTTGATCCATGTTTTTGGACTGTGGGAGGAAACCGGAGAACCCGGAGGAAGCCCATGCGGACACGGGGAGAACATGGAAACTCCACTCAAATTGGGATTCGAACCAGGAACCCCTAGCACTGAGAGTGGTCTAGTGATGACCACTAAACCACTCATTGTTGTTATTATTATTATTATTATTATTTTGATTTATTAGGAGTTAGTTTGAATAATTAAATAAAATGAAGAAATTCGTGTTCTGTTTCTGGGGGATTGTTTGTAGGGTGTAATGCAGCGTGGGCCGTCAGCGGGCCGAGCTCCCGGCCGGTCTCGGTGCCCGTTTCCAGCTGTCAGCCTCAGATTAATGAGGAGAGATGCTGGACCTCACTTCTGTATTTCTAAAAGATCCTGTTGAAGACATTAAGAGTTGAGGAAGGAGCGGGGTGGGGGGAACGGGGTGGGGTGGGGTGGGTGCTCCTGCTTCAAACAGCACTCTCAGCCTAATGCAGTCCGACAGCGTCATAAAATATTAATAGGCACCATCATAAAATCATACAGCTACCGATCCTTTTTCTCTTCCTTCACCCTGAAGCACCTCGCTGCTTCACTGCTGCTGGAACACCTCGTTCCGAGCGACGTCACGGGTTCGAGAGCTCATTTCCTCTCCCATCACCCACTCCACCGGGACACCGGAGTGGATGTCATGGGCCTGTAGAATGCCCTGATGATCACTTATTAGCACTGTCCACTAATAGCAGCTGCCCAATCTCAGGGATACAGAATTTGGAGGTTGGGTTTTTTTTTTGTCTGAGAATTAATTATCTAACAATAACCTTTATTTAAAATAATGATAGTTACTGTGGCACCGTTTATTTCTTTAATGTGTGAAACACAAAATAGAATTTTGTTATTGAATAAAGACAACGCAGGGGTTTTGCTGAATAACACAATTCTATCAAAGAAAAAATATATAATAATAATTAAAAAAATTATAATAATAAAAAAAAAAAACAATCTGTATCCCATAAACTACAGATTGGTTTATCTGTTTGGCTAAAGTTTGGTCTATTATCCATCCATTATCTTCAGCTTCACCTCTACTAGGGGGGGGGGGGTCCCCCATGCCCATCCAGGGGAGAAGGTTCCAGGCACTGGGCAGATGCACCCAGGCCAGGGTGCCAGTCTATTGCTGCTGGACACACACTCACTCACACATACACTCTCTATATGGGGCAATTTGGAGAATTCAATTGACCTTGATCCATGTTTTTGGACTGTGGGAGGAAACCGGAGGAAACCCACACAGACGCGCGGAAAACATGGAAACTCCACCCAGATTGGGATTCGAACCGGGAATCCCCAGCGCTGAGAGGAGAACATGTCAACCACTAAGCCACGTGCCGTCCCATTATGATTTAATTAATTGTAACGTTTTTCATCATAATTAATTGCAAAAATAGTCACTCCTCTCGTCCCTACTCTCAACCGGACCCAGTGATAAGTTGTCATTTTATGGTTTTTTTTTTTTTGTGTTCTGGCTGGAAACCGGAACGAGATCACGCTCCGGTCTGCTGCTGACCATAACGCAGAACCTGCTCCCGTTCTCAGGTGCAGCGAGCAGTCAGGACCCTGCTTTGTTCCTATCTGGGTTTGCTGGTGAACTTTAAGAATGACCTGGCGTTGGCAGTCACCCTGGACACCCCCGGCCGCTCGCTGGGCCACACGGCGTTCACGGACCTGAAGCGAGCCGCACGACAGAGCAGCACGTCCATGTTTCTGGTGAGAGTCCGTCGGAGGTCGTTTGTTTGCTCCCGCAGCGCGTTCCCTCACATGGCGTGAAACCGCCCCGTACCAAACCTGTCCTGTGTCCCGATGGTATTTTTATTTTATTTTTTTGTGGGGGTGGGGGTAGGACTGCAGCTATTGATTTCGGTAATCGATTAATCAGTCGATTATTTTGTAATCGATTAATCAGATTTAATTTAATTTAGTTTTTTTTTTTTTTTTTAAAAGAGTTTAAGGCATCTTAGTAGCCCAACTAGCAATTAAACACAAACCTCACACACACACACACACACTGACACAATATGAAGCATAGTGTGTAAAAAAAAATAAATAAATAAAAAATGTGACCTTATCTCCGTTACTCCCATAGAGTGCAGTGTCTTCACTCATACTGTCAGAAAATTAAACCGTGAAGCTTGATCGTTAATTACAAGCATCTTGTGTTCAAGATGTATGTATTAATAAAGCACATTTAAACACTGCTTAAGATAATTAAACGGAAATATAAAGCACCACACGTTCTCCATCACTGTCATTATCCAGTTAACAACCAAAAACAGCATGAAGCGTGTTCTGGTTCTCAGTGTGAGTTGCTTTGAATCGATATCGATTAATCTGTAAATTTTGTATATACTGTATATACATATAATATTGCTTAAGATAATTAAATGGAAATAAAAATCTCCTTCACCATCATTATCCAGTTAACAACCAAAAACAGCATGAAGCCTGTTCTGCAGGTTCTCATAGTGTGAGTGCACCGTTACGTTGATTCACTTTAAAACGAAAGAACATGTTTCAGGTGGTAGATCATCACCGTGGTGCTCCGTGCAGGTGAAATCATTTTTGCAGAGCATGCATGTTCAGCGCTCTTTATTTGTGTGAAGCGTGAAGTGCTCCCACACTTTATGATTTAAGCCAAAGCATTTTTTTTCTACGTCGTTCATGTTTCATTTGTTCCACCTCCGCCGTTCTCGTTCTGTTCAACCCGGTCTTTTTTTTTTTTTTTTTCTCTCTCCAGCGTTGACGAAGCGTTGTTACGACAATGCGTGTAAATCGTGCGACACAATGAATCTATAACGAAATTCGTTGCCAACACTTTATTTTATTTATTTATTTTTTAAATCGATTCATCATTGCAGCCCTGAAGGGGGGGGGGTTGACTGAATGTGATGCTGAGTATAATTCCTTAACTGGACAGACGAGCACCTTCCTGTGTGGTGTTTGCATGTTCTCCATGTTTGCACAGCCTTGATTCCGCACCTTAATATGAACCTGCTGAAGATCAGTACCAACATCTGATCCATCAGAACATCGCCCTCTGTCTTCTGAAGTGCAGTACGTTTCTCACCTGCTCGCACGCTCTTTCTCTCTCCTCAGGCGGCGACGTCATTCGTTCGAGCCATCCATCTGGGCGGGAAAGGCTACGCCCCCCCTGAATCTGACCCGTTGAGGAAGCACGTGAAGGGCCTGTGCCAGTTCATCCATTTCACTGACCAGCTGGAGGAGATGCTGGGAGAGGACCCAGACCCGGGGTATCACTCTTCTGTCTGATTTATTAGAATCCTTTGAGCAGCGAGGGGAGGAGTCTTTAAAACGGACAACCGTACGAACTTCATATCAGCGTTTTACTGCAGAGATGTGTTTATACACCGTGCCTTGCTGCCATGTGGCTTAGCATGTTCTCCTCTCAGCGCTGGGGATTCTCGGTCCGAATCCCAATCTGGGTGGAGTTTCCATGTTCTCCCCGTGTCCACGTGGGTTTCCTCCAGGTTCTCCGGTTTCCTCCCACAGTCAAGGTCTATTGAGTTCTCCAAATTGCCCCATATAGTGTGTTTGTGTGAGTGTGTGCCCAGCGATAGATTGGCGTCCTGTCCTGGGTGTATCTGCCCAGCGCCCGAAATGTTCTCCCCTAAATTGGCATGGGGAACCCCCCCCCCCCCATGACCCTAGTAGAGGATAAAGCGGAAGATAAAAAATAAAATAAATTAGATCGTGAACATCAAACAAAAAAACAAATTTTCTAGGACCTGTTCTGTGGGAGGACGGCACGGTGGTTTAGTGATTAGCCGTCGGTCTCTCAACATTGGGGATCCAGGTTTGAATCCCAATCTGGGTGGAGTTTCCACCGGTTTCCTCCCACGGTCCAAAAACCTCAATTTCAGGTCAATTAAATGCTTTAAATTGCCCCATAGTGTGTGCACAGCGATAGATTGGCACCCTGTCCTGGGTGTATCTGCCCAGCGCCCAAAATGTTCTTCCCTGGATGAATATGGGGAACCCCCCCCCAATGGTTGACGCATCATCCTGTTGTAGATGAACCGGGTTTTTAATTGTTTCTATACGGATGCTGCATGTCCTTCCCGTACCTGTTTGGAAACCTGTTTATAGACATTTCCACTTGCACATCCTAAACCTTACATTAGTTTTCATTATTAATAAACATCCCTGTGTAATATTTTTTTAGCAGGTGTTCTAAACCTCTGTTGTGTTGCTGAAGCACGGTTTTAAGACTTCCTCTGATTATTCCTCTGTCAGTGTCACAGATGACACCTGATCCGGAACCCGCACCGCCCTGCTAACCGCGCTGCGAGGCGGGTCACGCGAGGTCGCCGGCCTCGGCGGCGTGCACTTCGGCGGGAGCGCCGGCGCGGTTCCACCTTTCTGCAGCTCCATCAGCAGCTTTCTGCTCCTGAGGGATGGAACTGGATCTGAGCGGCAGGTTGTAGATGTAGGTCAGGGGTTTGGCCATCGGAGCCCCTGCGAGGATTTGGATCCAGCTGTAAGGCTGATCAGAACCAGCTGGCGTTCTCGACCGTTTCACCTTCTGAGAATGTTCCAAACGAACAGAAGGAAAAAGGAACCGCAAACACAACGACTTAAAGACGTCTGACGTGCTTCCACTGCGGACGGCACGGACTGTGAAGTGCACTATTTAGCCTCCCGAAGGAGTTTTCACTTCCCAGACATGACTGGAAACTATACTGCTAATTAGTGACCACCATGTCCCCTAACACTAGGTGTTGCCCCGCCCCCTTTTTGGAACACCTTCAGATTTTAGTGGGATTTGTATCAGTGAGCCGACATCCATCCATTATCTTTCCCTTTATCCTCTACTAGGGTGGGGGGGGTTCCCCATGCCCATTCAGGGGAGAACGTTTCGGGTGCTGGGCAGATACACCCAGGACAGGACGCCAATCCATCACTGGACACACACTCACTCACACAAACACACTCTATATGGGGCAATTGGGAGAATTCAATTGAACTTGATCCATGTTTTTGGACTGTGGGAGGAAACCGGAGAACCCGGAGGAAACCTACGTGGAAACGGGGAGAACATGGAAACTCCCCGGATTGGGATTTGAACCTGGAATCCCCAGCGCTGAGAGGAGAACGTGCTAATCACTAACCCGCATTAATGATGTACAGTTATTTCCATTAATCCATTATCTTCTGCTTTATCCTCTGCTAGGGTCGCAGGGGGGTGGGGGTGTTACCCATGCCCATCCAGGGGAGAACGTTTTGGGCGCTCGGCAGATACACCCAGGATAGTGGGGCAATCTATCACTGGGCACACACACACTCTATATGGGGCAATTTGGAGAATTCAGTTCACCTTAATCCATGTTTTTGGACTGTGGGAGGAAACCGGAGAACCCGGAGGAAACCTACGTGGAAACGGGGAGAACATGGAAACTCCCCGGATTGGGATTTGAACCTGGAATCCCCAGCGCTGAGAGGAGAACGTGCTAATCACTAACCCGCATTAATGATGTACAGTTATTTCCATTAATCCATTATCTTCTGCTTTATCCTCTGCTAGGGTCGCAGGGGGGTGGGGGTGTTACCCATGCCCATCCAGGGGAGAACGTTTTGGGCGCTCGGCAGATACACCCAGGATAGTGGGGCAATCTATCACTGGGCACACACACACTCTATATGGGGCAATTTGGAGAATTCAGTTCACCTTAATCCATGTTTTTGGACTGTGGGAGGAAACCGGAGAACCCGGAGGAAACCTACGTGGAAACGGGGAGAACATGGAAACTCCCCGGATTGGGATTTGAACCTGGAATCCCCAGCGCTGAGAGGAGAACGTGCTAATCACTAACCCGCATTAATGATGTACAGTTATTTCCATTAATCCATTATCTTCTGCTTTATCCTCTGCTAGGGTCGCAGGGGGGTGGGGGTGTTACCCATGCCCATCCAGGGGAGAACGTTTTGGGCGCTGGGCAGATACACCCAGGATAGTGGGGCAATCTATCACTGGGCACACACACACTCTATATGGGGCAATTTGGAGAATTCAGTTCACCTTAATCCATGTTTTTGGACTGTGGGAGCAAACTGGAGAACCCGGAGGAAACCCACGTGGACACGGGGAGAACATGGAAACTCCACCTTTTGACCCGCATCTAGGCCCCAAAAGGAGGTCGTGACCTTGCATCAGAGTGGTTCTTATCTCAGCAGCTGGAGTCCAGTGTGTTATCGGTTCTATCGAAGCTGTAATGATTATAAGCAGCTGATCGTGGAGGAACCTGACGGCTGACTCAAGCGTTTTGGAAATGTTTCCCTGATTGCTCCGACTTCAAAAACCTCCCCAAAAAAACCCAGCAACAGGGCGAGGCCTGAACCTGTGACCGAGTGCCCGAGGCTCGCTTCCTCTGCTGAACCAAGTGCCTCCAGCCTGCGGGGCGGGCTTCCTTTCACAGCTACGGGGCTTCTCCCCGAAGGTGGTGGGCCGGGTTCAGAAGGGTTCCTCGTTCGGCCGACGAGCTTTCCCCGCGGCACCTCACAGAGTGCTGTGTTACGGCGCTCGGGCCGATCAGGCGCTCTCGTCCAAATCACATCTGTGTTCCCAGATGATTCTGTTACTGTAATTCCCTCTCATAAGCGCTGGGTCAGGGATCCGAGCCGCTTTTCTTCCCCCGGTTTCGCCCCGGTGTTTACATTCGCCGAGACGTCCGCACAGGCTGTTCAAAGCTGCACCCGCAGGCCGGCGAGTCCCACCCCGCCGATTCTCACCCCTGATAAAGTGCAGAGACGCCTGCTTTTCTGCTCCCAATACACTTTTTCTTCAAATATCCATGACTCTAGGATCTTTTTCGGAGCTCGCGCCTGGCCCCTGAGGTCTGAATTATACGGCCTTATGGTTCCGAGTGTTCACCATGTTAAAATTCATCAGTTCTGAATTAACTTTACAGAAAGAAACTCATTAAAATCCTCAGTTTAGTTGGTTTTATTTTTACTCTTTTGATGACACTCCCTCCCTCCATCCATTATCCTCCGCTTTATCCTATATTGGGGGGGGAGGGGTCCCCCATGCCCATCCAGGGGAGAATGTTTCAGGCGCTGGGCAGATACACCCAGGACAGGATGCCATTCTGTCACTGGATGGACACACACACTTACCCACACACACTCTATATGGGGCAATTTGGAGAACTCATTTGACTTGATCCATGTTTTTGGACTGTGGGAGGAAACCAGAGAACCCGGAGAAAACCCACAGGGAGAACATGGAAACCACCCAGATTGGGATTCGAACCGGGAATCCTGGGGCTGAGAGGAGAACATGCCAACCGCTAATCCACCGTGCCACCCGACACCCCCTCCCTCAGGGTTTATTGGTATGCAGGTGTGTGGTCTTCATAGTAAAAATGAGATTATGGGATGTCTGGGTAACAAATAAGCAGCATCCTTATAGAAACGGTTTTATTTTGGGCCCTGCGACAGAGGGAACACGCAAGCTTGCCCTGCTGAAGGACTTATTTCGGTCAATCCGACCATTGGCTTGTGGTTAAGGAACCAGCCTTGTGATCTGAAGGTCCCCGGTTTGATTCCCGGTCTCACCAAGTACTATGGCTAATGTACCCTTGGGCATGGCACCTGACCCCAATTGCCCCCCTGTATTGAAGGCTGCCCACCACTCCGGACATGTGTGTGTTTCACTGCATGGATGGATTAAATGTGGAGAACAATTTCCTCTGGGTGATCACAGTAGGCAATTCTAAGTAACAAAAAAAACCTAATACTTATATACGTTCTATGTAGCTATTGTGATGTCATTTTATTATTATTATTTTTTTTTTGTAATAATGTCTCCCTTCTCCGTCATGTAGCGCTGCGGTGGGGCGAATGCTGTCCACCATCAAGTCTGCTCTCCTAAAGGGACGTGGGAACGGGGATCCGGTCCACGCCGCTGTGGAAGATGCGGTCAGCGAGCTCAAAGGGAGAATCCAGCGAATTATTGAAATTCAAAAGTCGTCTGCAGGCTGCAGTGGGATCAGTCCAGCGAGGGTAACGTTCCGAACGGTTCCTCATTCGGATCATATTAGGTCTTAATGTAAGCAGCTACTGCTGTAAGACTCCTAAACTCCACCCACATCAACATACTCTTAATAAACACAACACTTTCCAACAGACACTATCTCACGGCTGCTATATATATATCCATCCATCCATTATCTTCCGCTTTATCCTCTACTAGGGTCGTGGGGGGGGTTCCCCTTGCCCATCCATGGGAGAACGTTTTTGGCGCTGGGCAGATGCACCCTGGACAGGATGCCAATCTATCGCTGGACACACACTCACTCACACAGACACACTCTATATGGGGCAAGTTGGAGAATTCAATTGACCTTGATCCATGTTTTTGGACTGTGGGAGGAACCCGGAGGAAACCCACACGGACACGGGGAGAACATGGAAACTCCACCCAGATTGGGATTCCAACCGGGAATCCCCAGCGATGAGAGGAGAACATCCATCCATTATCTTCCGCTTTATCCTCTATTAGGGTCATGGTGGGGGGGGGGGTTCCCCATACCCATCCAGGGGAGAACGTTTTGGGCGCTGGGCAGATACACCCAGGACAGGATGCCAATCTATCAATGGGCACACACTCACTCACACAAACACTCTATATGGGGCAGTTTGGAGAATTTAATTGACCTTGATCCATGTTTTTGGCCTGTGGAAGGAAACCCACAGGGAGGAGAATAATAATAATAATAATAATGCATTTTATTTATAAATGGTGCCTTTCAGGGCACTCAAGGACACCTTACAAAAGTTGAAATGGACACAATATAAAAGGGGATAAAATAAAATCAGACAAATGGATTTAAATACATTCATTCACTGATCGCATAAAATAATAAACAGAAAAATGTGCAGTGTTAAAATTAGGAATATGCAATTGTAAAGAGGTGGGTTTTGAGCTGGGAGCCAGACAGTCAATATTGCGAATTTGGATAGGGAGGTTGTTCCAGAGAGGTGGAGCAGAGTGGCTAAATGCTCTTGCCCCCATAGTGGACAGGCGGACTGGAGGGACAGTGAGCTGACCGGCGAGGATCGGAGGGTACGAGCAGGACTGTATGGTGTAATTAAATCAGAAAAATTTGATGGGGCAAGACCATGAAAGTCACCAATAATATTTTAAACTGGATTTGGTACATAGAACATGGAAACTCCACCCAGAATGGGATTCGAACCTGGAATCCCTAGTGCTGAGAGGAGAACATGCCAACCACTAATCCACCATGCCACCCTGGCTGCTTTTATATTTTTATATTTATTTTTTACATTTATTGTTATATTACAACATTGCTATATATTATTTCATTGTTTTTTAACGTAATATTTAAATTTAAAAATATTAAAATTCTACTTGGGGGGGAAACTGGGCTCATGAAATGTAGTTTAGTTTATATTTCATGTCCCACATGTTCTGTAAATGACGGTCTCCTTGAATCCCTTCTTAAAGCCGATGGAGAAGGGTGGACGTGGAGTGAGCGTCTGTCTCCATTTTGTATGCTTGCAGCCCAGAGTGTATGCCATCAACCATGCCACTGCGTATGCTGGGAGAGAGACGGTGAAGGTCCTGCTGACTCTGCTGGATGAAGAGGCTTTAGCTCAGCCGTGCAGGAACAAGGCTCAGCTGCTGACCGACGATCAGGGCCTTCTGAACGGAGCCCAGGCTGGGAGTCTGCTCTCACTGTACAGGTAAGGTGTCTGATTGGACAGGGGTACCACCTCCTCCTCCTCCGTCATCATACAGCCCCGAACCGCGAGTCCCATTACTACAGCATTATTCTAAAACTGGTAGTTCCGCTCCTAAAATCTGATTGGCTGAGATGTTTGTCCAGCCATGACATTGACAATAACCCACACCTTTGAGCACTTCACACTGGTATCAATGTGTGATATACAATACGTTAATTTAAATAATAAAATGCGCATTAATTTAAACAGCGATCAGCACTAAACCTGTTACACAGTTTTTATAAACTGTTTTGTAATTTTACCACTGGATGGCAGTATGTTAGAGGGACTGGAATCCTGTTACTCAACAATCAGCGTTATCTTTAAAAACTGGACTAGATTACGTTGCTGAAGATCAGATTATTAATGATTTTCCTTTCAATAAACGCATTTATGAATCAAACCTTTTTTTTTTTTTTAATTATTATAATTAGTTTGAGCGGCACGGTGGCTTAGTGGTTAGCATGTTCGCCTCTCAGCGCTAGGGATTCCCGGTTCGAATCCCCATCTGGGTGGAGTTTGCATGTTCTCCCCGTGTCCACGTGGGTTTCCTCCGGGTTCTCCGGTTTCCTCCCACAGTCCAAAAACATGGATCAAGTCAATTGAGTTCTCCAAATTGCCCCATATAGAGTGTGTCTGAGTGAGTGTGTGTCCAGCGATGGATTGGCGCCCTGTCCTGGGTGTATCTGCCCAGCACCCGAAACGTTCTCCCCGGATGGGCATGGGGAACCCCCCCCCCCCCGACCCTAATATTGGAAAAAGTGGAAGACAGAAAACAGTAAGACACTCGAGGTTGTGTGTTATTGTGAATAAATCTTGGGTTGGAGATGGAACTGTACTCCGCTACACATCAGGACTAATAACGGCTCTTTCCTGTGATTTATTTACAATAATGCCACGCCCTATCGTACCTTATTGCTTCATCATCTCTTGAGACGATCCTGGTCTTATACCTGAGCTTCACTACCATCACAGATACGATCACACTCTGTACATGCAGCTGATCACATTACTCTGTGATGTCAGAGCACTAACGTATTTACACCGGTTACCGTGCGAGTCTTTACTGAACATCATTTCACTTCTGCGTTCATTCTGCAGATCTCCAGAAGCTTCCACAGGTCTGTCTCCAGAACCGCTGAGAAATCGCGTCCTGGACCGGCAGGGTCAGCCCAAACCTCAGGTACAGATGCTACACTGCTGTGCACCATAATGCCTTAATACGCCCCCACCTTTCATTCATTATCTTCCGCTTTATCCTATATTAGAGTTGTGGGGGGGGGGGTTCCCTATGCCCATCCAGGGGAGAACGTTTCAGGCACTGGGCGGATACACCCAGGACAGGATGCCAATCTATCACTGGGCACACACTCACTCACACAGACACGCATGCATACACACTCTATATGGGGCAATTTGGAGAACTCAATTGACTTGATCCATGTTTTTGGACTGTGGGAGGAAACCGGAGAACCTGGAGGAAACCCACGTGGACATGGGGAGAACATGGAAACTCCACCCAGATGGGGATTCGAACCGGGAATTCCTAGTGCTGAGAGGCGAATGTGCCAACCACTAAGCCACCGTGCCGCCCCCACCCCCACCATGATTTCATTATTACCTTCAGAAAGTCTTGCAAATGAAGCTTCATCTAAACCTTTTTGACACACAGTGCCCCATGAGGAGCTCCTGCGTACCTTTTTATAGGTTCGTTAAAGTTTGATCCTCCACATTCGGCTGATCTTCACATTTTCAAGTTGCCGTTTTTTGCTTTTCTAAATGACTTAATAAATCCTGAATGAATAGAGAACAAACTACAATCGTATTTCATCAAAGTCCCCTGTGTATTTGTTCAGAGCTGAAATCGCAGTAAGAGACGTCTCAACAGTGCAGTCACTGTTCAAAATCATAAAACATTTACTGAAATTATTCCACATGTTCTCTAAATGAACGACCGTACGAGCCTTATGTCCGTGTATAAAATGCATCTCTCTAGAAGCTCACTGTCCATTGCTGGCGCATACAGCTGCCGCTGTGATTCAGTCTGTACGGGTGGATACCCAGATAAATAAATTCTGGTTTAATTCATAAATGTGTTTATTGAAAGGAAAAAATAAGATTTTGTGAAAACATATTTAGATTGTTTGTGTGTGTGTGTGTGTGTGTGTGTGTGTGTGTATATATATATATATATATATATATATATATATATATATATATATATATACACACATTTACATATATATTTATATAAATAAAAATTAATATATATGTATATATAATTTGAATCCCGATCTGGGTGGAGTTTCCATGTTGTCCGCGTGAGTTTCCTCCGTGTTCTCCAGTTTGCTCCCACAGTCCAAAAACATGGATCAAGTCAATTGAATTCTCCAAATTGCCCCATATAGAGTGTGTGAGTGTGCACCCAGCGATAGATTGGCACCCTTTCCTGGGTGTATCTGCCCAGTGCCTGTTCTCCCCTGGATGGGCTTGGGGACCCCCCCCCCCCCCCCCCCCCCCCCCCAACCCTAGTTGAGGATGAAGCAGAAGATAATGGATGGATGGATATGTAATTTTATTTATTTATTTATATATATATATATATATATATATAAATAAATAATTATACTCACCGGCCACTTTATTAGGCACACCTGTCCAACTGCTCGTTAATACTTAATTTCTAATCAGCCAATCACATGGCGGCAACTCGGTGCATTTAGGCATGTAGACATGGTCAAGACAATCTCCTGCAGTTCAAACCGAGCATCAGTATGGGGAAGAAAGGTGATTTGAGTGCCTTTGAACGTGGCATGGTTGTTGGTGCCAGAAGGGCTGGTATGAGTATTTCAGAAACTGCTGATCTACTGGGATTTTCACGCACAACCATCTCTAGGGTTTACAGAGAATGGTCCGAAAAAGAAAAAACATCCAGTGAGCGGCAGTTCTGTGGGCGGAAATGCCTTGTTGATGCCAGAGGTCAGAGGAGAATGGCCAGACTTGTTCGAGCTGATAGAAAGGCAACAGTGACTCAAATAGCCACCCGTTACAACCAAGGTAGGCAGAAGAGCATCTCTGAATGCACAGTACATCGAACTATGAGGCAGATGGGCTACAGCAGCAGAAGACCACACCGGGTGCCACTCCTTTCAGCTAAGAACAGGAAACTGAGGCTACAATTTGAACAAGCTCATCGAAATCGGACAATAGAAGATTGGGAAAAACATGGCCTGGTCTGATGAGTCTCGATTTCTGCTGCGACATTCGGATGGTAGGGTCAGAATTTGGCGTCAACAACATGAAAGCATGGATCCATCCTGCCTTGTATCAACGGTTCAGGCTGGTGGTGGTGGTGTCATGGTGTGGGGAATATTTTCTTGGCACTCTTTGGGCCCCTTGGTACCTTGAGCATCGTTGCAATGCCACAGCCTACCTGAGTATTGTTGCTGACCATGTCCATCCCTTTATGACCACAATGTACCCAACATCTGATGGCTACTTTTAGCAGGATAATGCGCCATGTCATAAAGCTGGAATCATCTCAGGCTGGTTTCTTGAATGACAATGAGTTCACTGGACTCAAATGGCCTCAACAGTCACCAGATCTCAATCCAATAGAGCGTCTTTGGGATGTGATGGAACGGGGGATTCGCATCATGGATGTGCAGCCGACAAATCTGCGGCAACTGTGTGATGCCATCATGTCAATATGGGCCAAACTCTCTGAGGAATGCTTCCAGCACCTTGTTGAATCTATGCCACGAAGAATTGAGGCAGTTCGGAAGGCAAAAGGGGGTCCAACACGTTACTAGAATGGTGTACCTAATAAAGTGGCCGATGTATATGTATGTATGTGTGTGTGTATATGTGTATATATATATATATATATATATATAATATGTATGTATGTGTATATATACCTTTTTTCGGTTTAAATGGAGTGAAAACTTTGAAAAGGTGAGGATTTAAGAATTCTGTGGTCTATAGCATTGTGACTATACAGTCTCCATAGCAACAGTCTGTTATGGTAAAATAACAGATCCCTGAATGCAATGATCGACCAATCAGAAAGGAGTATTCCGTGACGACACGTGGAACAACATTCAGTGTTAATGTCTTACAGTATTGTGATGTATTGGGATGTCGATGATGGATCATCCCTGTGTTTTTGGACCACCTGCTTGCCCCCCCGGCCGGTGCACCTGCGGTGGACCCTGTGAAGCGGTGGTGGGTTCAGAGGATCTGCAGTGCTGGGTTCTGTGGAGCCGCACCAGACGCTGTCATGTTAAAACGTTTAAACCGAATCCGAGCTTGATGGCGTTCGCAGACTGCTCCGCTCCGGCCGCCTTCCTGTGAACGAGGGCTAATGGTCCCAGGGCAGCAGAGCGCTTCCTGAGTCCGGCCGGCGGAAGCTCGTCTTCGCTCTGATCCACTTTGATGCCGCTGTAGCGCTCACACACTCCGTCTGAAGACCTGCTGTCTTAAAGGTTTATTGGTTCCTGTTTGCGTTATGCATGTCGGATGCTCTGCAGCCTGGTGTCGTTCAGTCGCCATCAAATCGATGCACAGAGCCCAAGGCTGAAGGTCCACTGGAGTCCTATTAAGTGCATAAATCATACATGTGCCAAAGTTTGTGCCCCCCAGTGAAACATGGAACTGGATTGATCAGCTAATGAAACTTTGCAACATGCAAGTATGTAAAATGTTTATATCCATCCATTATCTTCCACTATATCCTCTACTAGGGTCGCGGGGGGGCCCATCCAAGGGAGACCAGTTTCGGGTACTGGGCAGATACACCCGGGACAGGGTGCCAATCTTGCTGGGAACACACTCGCTATATGGGGCAATTTGGAGAATTCAATTGACCTTGATCCATGTTTTTGGACAGTGGGGGGAAACCGGAGAACCCGGAGGAAACCCACGCGGACACGGGGAGAACATCGACACTCCACCCAGATTGGGATTCGAACCAGGAATCCTTAGCGCTGAAAGGAGAACATGCTAACTACTATATACTGTGTATATATATATAAAAGGTTAAAGGTTATTTTTTAAGGAAAATTCATCCTATTATCTGTGTGCGTGGGGGGGCGGGGTTTGTCATCACCCTATGTCCAGTACTCCCAGGGCAGGGTCCCAAACCATTACTGGGCACATATGCACTATATAGGAGCAATTTAGAGCAGACAACTCACCTTGAATCCAATTTTTATATATATGTATATGTATATATATATATATATATATATATATATATATATATATATATATATATATATATATATATATATATAATGTATGTTTATTTTTATTTTTTTATTCAACGTTAAGCACATGTACCACTACTGGGCACACATACTATGTATAGGGGCAATTTAGAACAAACAATTCACCTTCAATCCATGGTTTTACACTGGATGTAAACTGGTGAACCCGAAGGAAACCTACAGACACAACGGAAACATGGAATATCCACCACACTGGGATTTGAACCTGGATCCCCAGCACTGAAAGGAGAACATGCTATACACTAAGCCACTGTGCCCCCCATATATATATATATATATATATATATATATATATATATATATATTATAGGGCCAATTTAAAGCAACAATTCACCTTGAATCCATGTTTTTGGACTTTGGATATAAACTGGTGAAACATGAAATCTCCACCATGCTGATTTGGGTTTTGAACCTGGACCCCCGGCGCTGAGAGGCGGGCGTGCTGACCTCGTGTGGCGCTCTTTTCAGTCGTTAAAAGATCGTGTGTAATGTTTGTGCATTTGGTCGGGTTTACCCCTCTCTCGTATTTAATACACTTTTACGACACTGCTGCGAATAAACGGAGGATAAAACGTTCATGTTCTATGTCACGGTGCTCCCGACTCAGGTTTTGGGATGCCCTCCTCACAGCTGCTCCGTTTAATCCTGCAGGTACGAGGCCGAGTCATCCGCTCGCAGTTCGCCTGCACGTACCGAGACGACGGCGAGGAGCTTCCTCTGAACAGGGTGCTGGACTTCCCCAGCTCCGCTCAGCTCCATCCACCACCTAAACCCGCTGCCCCCCCGGTGGAGCGGGACGCTCCGGAGGAGGACGCACGCCAGCCAGCCCTCGGTGAGTCGTGCAACGTGCGAACGCGAGGCCCGGTCCAGCGTGCGGGTGTCATTTATAACCTTCTCGCATGCTTTATGGAGCTTTCACACACAGACGTGAGAGTTCCAGCTCCCTCTGACGTCGTAACGCTGGAACCGGGCCCGCTCCATCGCTCAGTCCCTGCAAACCGGGCCCTGCTCTGGGACTGGTACTTAAGATCAACCTTTTACATGATTTCTGTGTTTATAAAAGCTGGCTGGTTCCACACGCGCTGTAAAAAAAAATTATAATAAGAGCAAACCCACACGAGTGTGTGACGCTGGTTCAGAGTGTTTACAGGATCCTCTGTAGCAGGGGTTCCTAAAGTGGGGTTTAGGGTACCATCCATCCGTCCATTATCTTCTGCTTTATCCTGCTGGGGTGGTTCCCCATGCCCATCCAGGGGAGAACGTTTCGGGGCGCTGGGCAGATACACCCAGGACAGGACACCAATTTATCACTTGTCACACACTCGCTCACACTATATATGGGGCAATTTGGAGAACTCAATTGACTTGATCCATGTTTTTGGACTGTGTGAGGAAACCGAAGAACCCGGAGGAAACCCACAAGGAGAACATGGAAACTCCACCCAGATGGGGATTCGAACCGGGAATCCCTAGCGCTGAGAGGAGAACATGCCAACCACTAAGCCACCGTGCCCAGCAACCCAACCATGAGACCCAAAACTTCTACCAACTGATGCTGCCCTTCACGTCACACCATACATCAAAAAGAACTATGACAAACAGAATGGAGTTCTCCAACCAGAAATGACCTACAGGAAATGTGTCCCACCATACAGATCCAAAACAGACCAGGTCACCATTTCTAGATGCTGTATTGAGCACACCAGACTCACTCATGCACATCTGATAAAGGGGGAACCAACACCCTCCTGTGAATAATCTACTAGAATGCCCCAAGTACATATATACAGCTCCGACGTACTGCTAGAATACCACTAACACAACAAGAGTTCCACCCCCCGGATTGAAGTCTCAAATATAAAACAAAATAGTATGGCCATCTGGCTGCATGCCTAACCTTTCTTGCTTTGTACATAACCTAAGAGAATACATGTTGTAGGTTTTTTTTGTATATTGACGGCTCCACAATCTCCCCAACCGATTTGGTCCGGAACCTTGGTTTCACAATAGACTCCCACCTTAAACTCTGATCATGTGATCAAAACCACCCGTTCCTGCAGATTCCTTCTTTACAACATCCGGAAGATCAGACCCTTCTTGACTGAACATGCAACTCAACTGCTAGTTCAAGACCTAGTCCTATCCCGGCTTGATTATTGTAATGCGCTACTTGCCGGTATCCCAGCTTCTAGGGGTGAGCTGCAATATTTGCTGATTCGATTCGGAGAACCGTAGTCGACTATGAACCTCATAGCCGAATGTACCATTTTGACCACATGGGGGTGCTCATGGTTGCTGCTAAGCATTAGTTTTTACATGAAATGTCTGTTTTCGAGATAGATAGAGATATATATATATATATATATATATATATATATATAGCCTTTTGTCAAATAAAATCATCCTAATTTCTAGAAAAAAAAGAAAAACAAACAAAAAAAAAAGGTTTTCTTTTGTTAGAAAAACAAGTAAAATATTTTTTTTTTAATCATTTTTAAAAACTACGCTTATAGCGCCATCTTGTGGTAAAATTTTAACTCATTCAACTATCTGTCGACTATAGGGAAAATCTGACGAATCAGATTCGACTATGAAAATCTTTAGTTGAAGACAGCCCTACCAGCTTCCACAATCAGACCTCTTCAACTAATTCAGAACTCTGCAGCCCGACTCGTGTTTAACCCCCAAGAACTCATGTCACTCCACTTCTCATTTCCCTCCATTGGCTCCCTGTAGCTGCTACATTCAGTACAAGGCACAGACTCTGGCCTACAGAACCATTTCTGGATCTGCTCCCTTACCTTCTTTACTCTATCTTTTCAAAATACACTCCGACTCGTTCACTTCGCTCCAGTGATGATCGCCCCCTGGTGGTTCCACCTCACCGAGGAGCTGATTCTCACTCCGTGGCATTCACCACTGCAACATGGTGGAACGATCTTCCCAACTCGGTCCGTAAGGCAGAATCACTAAACAGTTTTATGAAACTACTGAAGACGCATCTCTAACAAATACCTGTTATAAAAATTAAAAAAAAAAGGGGGGGGGGCAGCATCAAATAACAATCAGGTTTGATGAATTTACAGTATAGTTGGTTTTCTCCATGACTTCTGACTTGTAATGTTCTCATTTGTAAGTCGCTTTGCATAAAAGCGTCTGCTAAATGTAAATGTAGTGTGTAGGAGGTGTTTTGTTTAGGAGTTTTTTTTTTTTTTTTAAATTCTTTTGTTTTATGTTCTAGCGGAGGCCGACTCCCGCCCCCCGGTCCTCAGCGATGCTCTGTTACAGAGGTGTAGCAACAGCCATCATCAGGGCGGTGCTCGTCAGCAAGGCCCCAGTAAACTCTTCAAAAGGAAGCTAACGAACCGGGACCATGCGGAACAAGCAGACGACGAGAACCAGCCGCCCCAAAAACGGCCCTCTAACAAGGCGAACCCGTCGAGGGCCAAGAGGGGCAATGCTGCCCCTAACAAGAAGCTTCTCGCAGGCCAGGGCAAGCTCACCAGCTTCTTCCGGCTGTAGTGCAATGGACTCCCCCAGCCACCCCCCCACCGCCATGTCCAGGTCTCCGATTTGGAACCTTTCATGATGTATTTTAGAACGTTTGGATGAATTATGTCGTGAATTACGTGTCAATCATGAAACGACAACATCGTTCAGGATTTAATAAAGTTTTTATTCGCTGTACAGGACAGACTCGTTTGTTCTCGTAACTTTAACAGAACGCCTCAGAGCGTCGGGTCGCAGCGCTGTTCCCGGATCAGGTGAATCGTGGCGCCTCCCGTCGTCTGCTTTAAGCTTGCCAGCAGGGGCGGTATACTCTTCCAATCATGCACCGGAGAACTACGAAGAAGCAAGAGCGTCAGGTCATCTCTGTTCTGAATACAACGGAAAGACGTATCTTCCGCTTCATCCTCTATTAGGGTCGTGGGGGGGATTCTCATGCCCATCCAGGGGAGACTGTTTCGGGCACTGGGCAGATACACCCAGGACAGGACGCCAATCTATCACTGGACACACACTCACTCACACAGACACACTCTATATGGGGCAATTTGGAGAATTCAATTGACCTTGATCCATGTTGTTGGACTGTGGGAGGAAACCGGAGAACCCGGAGGAAACTCCACCCAGATTGGGATTCGAACCGGGAATCCCCAGTGCTGAGAGGAGAACATGCTAAACCACTAAGCCACCGTGCCACCCTGAGTTAAATTAGGTTGCTTAAAACAACATCCAGTTAACAACACAGTAAAAAACAATTAAAAGTCAGATTAACAGACTAATGGATCCAAAAAGTTACTTAAAAATAATAGAGGTCAAGATTTCAGGACTTGGCTTTTCTAGTAAAGCCTCATGCACCCATTAGGGGGCGCCAAAGCGGACAGCTCCATATATTGTATTTGGTTTTACGTGGTCAACCCAACTCTTCTGTTTATCGGGTATTGTGACTGACACCAAGTGCCCCGTGTGTACATCCCTAATCATATTCTTTAAAGATGTTTCCATTAGGTGGGGCCCCAGCAAAGATGCCTCACACCAGATCATGCACCCATTAGGGGGCGCCAAAGCGGACAGCTCCATATATTGCATTTGGTTTTACGTTGTCAACCCAACTCTTCTGTTTATCGGGTATTGTGACTGACACCAAGTGCCCCGTGTGTACATCCCTAATCATATTCTTTAAAGATGTTTCCATTAGGTGGCGCCCCAGCAAAGATGCCTCACACCAGATCATGCACCCATTAGGGGGTGCCAAAATGGACAGCTATATTGTATTTGGTTTTGCGTTGTCAACCCAACTCTTCTGTTTATTGGGTATTGTGACTGACACCAAGAGCCCCGTGTGTACATCCCTAATTATTTTCTTTAAAACTGTTTCCATTGGGGGCGGCACGGTGGCTTAGTGGTTAGCACGTTCGCCTCTCAGCACTAGGGATTCCTGGTTCGAATCCCCATCTGGGTGGAGTTTCCTTGTTCTCCCCGTGTCTGCGTGGGTTTCCTCCGGGTTCTCCGGTTTCCTCCCACTGTCCAAAAACATGGAACAAGGTCAATTGAATTCTCAAAAAAATTGCCCCATATAGAGTGTGTCTGTGTGAGTGAGTGCCCAGCGATGGATTGGCGCCCTGTCCTGGGTGTATCTGCCCAGCGCCCGAAACGTTCTCCCCTGGATGGGCATGGGGAACCCCACCGCGACCCTAATAGAGGATAAAGCGGGAGATAATGAATGAATGTTTCCATTGGGGGCGCCCCAGCGAAGATGCCACACACCAGATGCCCTTTTCAATGCAACCATTTTTGCATTGGAACCAACACATCACTCCAGTTCTACCTGTCTGTCTTTAAATGTGGGTGGACATGCGCCTCTATACGGAAAGAACCCGTGTTCACCCCACGGGGAACCGACCCCGAGTTGCTGTGCAGTAGTGGCACTAGCCGCCACCCCTGAGATGTATTGGAACACCCTCACGTTTATGCATCTCCCACACATTTGCTCATATAATGAAATTGGTCTACTTTTCGTTCCTCTGTATTATGGCGTCTGTTCTATCGGTCAACCCCAACATTGAAGGAACCTACGATTGTTCTCCAGGTCTCTCCTGCCCGTGACCTCATCCTCATTCTGCCGCTTGACCGGCGTCATGGCGAGGCCGTGGTCCAGTCTCCACGACGCTGCTGCCACTCGGGGGTAAGCGGGGCCTCCGTCGCTCCCGTAGATGCCCTTCGATCCCAGAGCCTGTTTGAAAAGACGACGGACGTTAAAGCACGTTCCGGAGAACCCTACGTTCCCTCCTTCATAAACCCGCGACCTCCCATCCCTCCCACGGGGTGTGGAGCACGGAAGCAGCCCGGGATCGCCCTTTCCAAACTCCACCTGGAGATGTTTAAAGTTAATTTGAGCGGCGCACACCCAAACGCCCAAGTGTTCTGATACGCAGTATTGTGTATGGAACCCCACATGGAAGAAGTGCATCAGACTTTCCCATGCTTCACTCGCTCTCTCGCCCTCTCTCTCTCTCTCTTTACAGGATCACAGTGACTCTTTATATTCGCAGCCATGCTTTTTTTTTTTTTAATCCCATGTGGTCTCAACTTCGCCCTCCGATTGTTCCTTTAAATTGCGGCCGTAACTGTTTCAACATGACGACGGTCCGACATTTCCACAGTCGAACTTTTTCCGAGCTGATGTTCCGATCTCCCCAATCGGCTGAACGCCCGGTGACCTGCGAGCGTGTTTTCGAAAATCTTTTAAACCGTACTGTACCGTGCCTGAGGGCGGGATCTCCATCTTGCTGGACGACGTCGGCTCACCTGTCTCAAGAGGAGATCCATCCATCCATCCATTATCTTACACTTTATCCTCTACTAGAGTCGCGCGGGAGTTCCCCATGCCCATCCAGAGGAGAACGTTTCAGGTGCTGGGTAGATACACCCAGGAAAGGGGGGCAATCTATCGCTGGGCACACACTCACTCGCACAAACACACTTTATATGGGTCAATTTGGAGAATTAAATTGACTTGATCCATGTCTTCGGACTGTGGAAGGAAACCGGAGAACCCGGAGGAAACCCACGCGGACACGGGGAGAACATGGAAACTCCACCCAGATGGGGATTCGAACCGGGAATCCCTAGCGCTGAGAGGAGAACATGCCAACCACTAAGTCACTGTGCCACCCTCAAGAGGAGAACCGTTCTGTAAAATAGAGGATGGACCAGGAGAACCCTCGTCCTTGGCAAGCTCTGGGATGTTCTCAAAAGAACATAGTTTCCAAAGGGGCTGAACTGCCGACTCGTGGCTTTTACAGGAAAGAGAATTGTTTTGTCATGCAGCTCTAAAGATCTTGAGTGCAGAACCAACTTTCTACTTCTAGTCCAAATACAAGCTGCTGCGTTCTAAAGCCATTGATTTGATTTCATTTTTCAGATCAATAAATGGTACAGAAATGCAGGTATTGATCTGAACATTGGTTCAACACTTTTATATTGTTGAATACTTCCAGACTCTGGTTCACGTTGCAGTGCATGGTTGCCCCATAGGGTTCCATTGTGTGCTCTGTGTATAGTGGACCAAAAAGATCCATGTTACAAATTAACAAGTCGCTGATCAGGCACAAAAAGTTTTTTTTTTTTTTTTTTTTTTTTAAAGTAAATTTTTAAGGAAATAATATTTTTTTTTTATTTTAAAAGCAGGGTGGCACGTGGCTTAGTGGTTAGCATGTTCTCCTCTCCGTGCCAGGTTCCACTCTGGGTGGAGTTTCCATGTTCTCCCCGTGTCCGCGTGGGTTTCCTCTGGGTTCTCTGGTTTCCTCCCACAGTCCAAAAACATGGATCAAGGTCAATTGAATTCTCCAAATTGCCCCATATAGAGTGTGTTTGTGTGAGTGAATGTGTGCCCAGTGATAGATTGGCCCCCCTTTTCTGGGTGTATCTGCCCAGCGCCCGAAACGTTCTCCCCTGGATGGGTATGGGAAACCCCACCGCGACCCTACTAGAGGATAAAGCTGAAGATAATGGATGGATGGATGGATGTTTTAAAGGAAATGAATTGAATTGGTTCTTCTACGTACTGAGATGATGAAAATGCGTTTGGTTCCATCTCCCTCCTCCAGCCTCCCTTCTATGACGGGGAAGCGTCTGGAGGTGACGACAGCAGGTGCTGCTGCATCCATCTCGTCTCCTCCTTGCACCCAGTTCAGACCGTCTCTGTCGCTTTGATCTTCAGCCCCGCCGCCGCCAGGCAACGTTACGACCGCGGAACGAACCGATGAGCCGACGAGAAGAACGAGGGCGAGGGCCAGCGAGGACACCGTGATCATGATGAGCAGCGAGCGGTGTGTCGGTGGAGATGGCGTCGGGGTTTCAGTCTTCATCCACCTTCTTGAATCCATCAGCATCTTTTATAGGGACCAGACTGCGGAGGGGTTAATCCCTCCATTCAGAGGATGCGACCCGCTCACCTCCAGGGATCTGACTGATGGTACAGATGAGGGATGATATTTTTGGAGAACATCTCCCAGCTTCACTGAATGGTGGATTATAACTTTAAATTGAATGTGGATGAAACTACAGCTCCGGTCACTCCTTTTAAACCGAATTCTTTTGTTCTCCGACTCTGGAAGCCCTCTGGTCTCACAGCAGGGCTCGGAGGTCCGGTACCGAGGTCAGGAAGTAAATCAGAACCCAGTGACGAAACAATAATCCCACACTGTGAACTAAATTAGACTCCGTGTCAGAAGATCCTCTGCTCTGGGTCGTGTACCATCTCTATAAACCAAACTGACCTCAAGTGAAATTGCTGCAAAAACTATGTGGACACTCTATGTTTTTATTAATTTCTTCTTCTTTTTGGCTGTTTCTCTGTTTCTTTTAGGGGGCGCCACAAATTTGACTTGGCACTGCTGGAAAGCCTTTCCCAGTGCAGTCCAGTGTACCCATCGGCATGTCTTTGGCGTTGGAGGAATCCTCAAACCTCACACCATCACGGGAAGGACCTGCGATCACACCAATTTGAATCGAACCTGGGACCTTCCAACAGACATGTTGCCCGCTGTGTCACCGTACGACTTTATAAATTCCCTTTTCTTCTGCTTTATCCTCTACTAGGGTCGCGGAGGGGTTCCCCATGCCCATCCAGGGGAGAACATCTCGGGCGCTGGGCAGATACACCCAGGACAGGACGCCAATCTGACCTTGATCCATGTTTTTGGACTGTAGGAGGAAACCGTAGAACCCGAAGGAAACCCACGCGGACACTGGGAGAACATGCAAACTCCACCCAGATGGGGATTCGAACCGGGAATCCCTAGTGCTGAGAGGAGAGCATGCCAACCACTAAGCCACCATGCTGCCCACCTTGAGGTTCATCCATCCATCCATCCATTATCTTCCGCTTTATACTCTGCTAGGGCCGCGGGGGGGTTCCCCATGCCCATCCAGGGGAGAACGTTTCGGGCGCTGGGCAGATACACCCAGGACAGGATGCCAATCTATCACTGGACACACAATCACTCACACTCTATATGGGGCAATTTGGAGAATTCAATAGATTTTATCCATGTTTTTGGATGTGGGATGAAACCGGAGAACCCGGTGGAATCCCACACGGACACGGGGAGAACATGCAAACTCCAGCCAGATTGGGATTCGAACCGGGAATCCCAAGCACTGAGAGGAGAACATGCCAACCACTAAGCCATCGTGCCGCCCGCCTTGAGGTTCAGTTTTTCTAATGATGTCACATCTTCGCATCAAGATGAAAGCACCATCGTGCTGACATCAGCAGAACTCCATCTCATTAGACTGCTACATCCTGGACCTTGTGTTTTAAATGCAGTAGATGTTAAATTTAAAGTGTTTAGGAGTCTAGAACAGAGTGGAACGCTTTCACTTCAGTGCTATTTTCTTTCTTTTTTTTTTCGAATAAATTCTAGGGACGACAAAAAAAAAACAACAAAAAAAAACAAAAAACGCTCTGCATCTGGAACAGAACGTCCAACCGGGTATACTGGCATGACGGCTGGATCTCGGCGCGCTGACTGCCATGTGGTGTAAATCAGGCCGAGTGGGTTCCCGTTCCGTTCCTCAGAGGAGGTGAGTGCTGCCTCTCGATAGGAAGGCATGTGTTTGGTTTATTACTATCAATGAAGCAAAGGAAAAAGAGGGACACACGTGAATAATAGTTATTGAATTCAGCCGAAGTGTTTTCACTTGGAACACTCGGCCTTTATATTGTGAGTATTTGGGTTGGAGGGAGAACGGCCTCTACCGAAGGACTAAACGGGTCTGTGGAGACCGGCTCGTTCCAGCGGCAGTAAAACCGGGTTCGGAGCTCTGTTATTCTAACCTTCCTCTCTTGGTTTGGAGATCTCTCACTCTTCCCCTCGTGCAGCTCATGTCAGATGTATGAATTACACGGAGCAGGTGATTAGAGAGTCCAGCTCGTTCCACCATAAACCGATATTTATTAAGAATCCTGTACGTTAGAACCTCACGGGATTCATTGGGAGGTTTACACGTGGGTGTGTTCGCTGCTTCGTTCTTGGTTTCCAGTGTCGGTTATAATTTAGACTTCAGCTCTCTGATCACTTACTCGCCCCGATGTCTGGGGTTGCAATGGCTCCATCCATCCATCATCTTCCGCTTTATCCTCTATTAGGGTCATGGGGGGGGATTCCCCATGCCCATCCAGGGGAGAACGTCTCGGGCGCTGGGCAGATACACCCAGGACAGGGTGTCAATCTATCACTGGACACACACTCACACACAGACACAATCTATATGGGATAATTTGGAGAACTCAATCCATGATCCATGTTTTTGGACTGTGGGAGGAAACCGGAGAACCCGGAGGAAACCCATGCGGACACGGGGAGAACTTGGAAACTCCACCCAGACAGGGATTCGAACCAGGAATCCCTAGTGCTGAGAGGAGAACATGCTAACCACTAAGCCACCGTGCCGCCCACAATGGCTACAATTCCATGACATTCATCCATCCATTATCTTCTGCTTTATCCTATATAAGGGTCGTGGTGGGGTTCCTCATACCCACTGCATGAGGAACCCCACTGGGCACTGGGCAGATACATCCAGGACGCCAATCTATCGCTGGGCACACACTCACTCACACAAAACACACTGGGCAATTTGGAGAACTCAATTGACTTGATCAATGCTATTGGACTGTGGGAGGAAACCGGAGAACCCAGAGGAAAGCCACGCAGACACGGGGAGAACTTGGAAACTTCATTCAGATGGGGATTCGAACCGGGAATCCCTAGCGCAGAGAGGCGAACGTGCTAACCACTAAGCCACCGTGCCGCCATTTCATTCCATATTTAATTATATGCCATATTCCATATATAATTATATTTAATTATAAAACGGGTAGTTCCTGTCCCGCCCTGTCCAGGGTGTATCTGCCCAGCGCCCGAGACGTCCTACATTTGGTCATTTATTGGACGCTTTTATCCAAAGCGACTTACAAGGTGAGCACAGGGTTCATCACAACATCCCTGGAGCCATGATGGCTAAGGGCTTTGCTCAAGGACCCACACTGGTAACTTCAGTGGACCTGGGATTTGAACCCCCAACCTTCAGATTGATAACCCAACACCCTAACCACTAAGCTACCGTGCCATTGAAAAATCCCCCCCACCGTGCGACCCTAATAGAGCATAAAGCAGAAGATAATGGATGGATGGATAGTTCCAGTCCTTAAATCTGATTGGCCGAGCCGTTTGTCCAGCCGTGACTTTATTGATAATAACACACACCTCCGAGCGCTTCACGTTTGTGATGATATACAATCCTTATATATTTTTTGGCCGCATCTGGCCCGTGGGCCGCAGTTTGCCCACCCCTGAGCTAGACATGTGTTTTAAGGCTTACTGTATTATAAACACCCTGATCATGTTGGTGTGGAAATGAGGGGGGTGGGGGTGCAGGGAACTTCCAAATGCTGTTGTAGCTCTTTTTGTCCAAAAGGACCTTTAAGTCTCATCTATCCATAAAACCACCTTCTGGTATACCTTTGTGACCTGGTATACCAACGTTTTTGAATGGCTGTGGAACCCTCCTCACACACCTGCCATGCTCACCGTGTTCTGTGTTCTCCTTCTGCATTAAGGTTCCCCTTCCTTCTTAAGAAGCACTTTCAGGTTCCCGGTATAAACTGTAACGCAGACGGAGACATGGGAACTCTGTGGTTTCCTGCCGGAGTTATTACAATGCTGAATGGATCAGTGAGAAGATCTTGCAGGATGGTTGATGTTTTAATTTCCATCCATCCATTATCTTCTGCTTTATCCTCTATTAGGGTTGCGGGGGGGTTCCCCAATGCCATGGGGAGAACGTCTCGGGTGCTGGGCAGATACACCCAGGACAGGGTGCCAATCTATCGCTAGGCACACACTCACTCACACAGACACGCACACTCTATATGGGGCAATTTGGAGAACTCGATTGACTTGATCAATGTTTTTGGACTGTGAGAGGAAACCGGAGAACCCGGAGGAAACCCACACGGACACGGGGAGAACATGGAAACTCCACCCAGATTGGGATTCGAACCAGGAATCCCTAGAGCTGAGAGGAGAACATGCTAACCACTAAACCACAGTGCCACCCTGTTTTAATTAGATTTTCATTCATTCATTATCTCCCGCTTTATCCTCTACTAGGGTCGCGGTGGGGTTCCCCATGCCCATCCAGGGGAGAACGTCTCGGGCGCTGGGCAGACAGACCCAGGACAGGGCGCCAATCCATCGCTGGGCACACACTCACACACATGCTCTATATGGGGCAATTTTGAGAATTCAATTGACTTGATCCATGTTTTTGGAATGTGAGAGGAAACCGGAGAACCCGGAGGAAACCCACACGACCTTATAAATTCCCTTTTCTTCTGCTTTATCCTCTACTAGGGTCGCGGAGGGGTTCCCCATGCCCATCCAGGGGAGAACGTCTCGGGCGCTGGGCAGACAGACCCAGGACAGGGCGCCAATCCATCGCTGGGCACACACTCATACAAACACTCTATATGGGGCAATTTTGAGAAATCAATTGACTTGATCCATGTTTTTGGAATGTGGGAGGAAACCGGAGAACCCGGAGGAAACCCACACGGACACGGGGAGAACATGGAAACTCCACCCAGATCGGGATTCGAACCAGGAATCCCTAGAGCTGAGAGGAGAACATGCTAACCACTAAACCACAGTGCCACCCTGTTTTAATTAGATTTTTATAAATTTTTTTAATACCCGCCCACTACCCTAATAGAAGCAGACCACCGTATGAGCGTGATGAGTGGACCAGATGGTATGGGGTCAGTGCAGCAGCATCGCTGGGTTTCCACGGCGCTCGCTGCAGGGACCGTATCCACGGAGCACTTACCCACAGCATGCGGGGTGCACTGACTTTCCATTTTATCTTGGTCATGCTTTATTGAGTCACATAAAGTTTCCACCGCGCTTTAAAATACCTCTTGCGAGTCATCTGGAATTCATAAAGCCGCCGTCTAATGCAGAACCGGTGTTTAGTCCTCGCAACATGTTTCTCCTGTCAGATCCGAAGAGCGGCCCGAACGTTCTACAGAATCCACGGCTACAGTGTTATTCCATTACGAGCTCCGTGCAGCCGCTTCAGATCAGCCAGAAATACGGGGACGCGGGATGAACCAACATACAAATATATCAGTTAGGAAACTATGATCTGAATGAGGGTGGCACGGCTTAGTGGGTAGCATGTTCTCCTCTCAGCACTGGGGGATTCCTGGTTCGAATCCCAATCTGGGTGGAGTTTCCATGTTCTCCCCGTGTCCGCGTGGGTTTCCTCCGGGTTCTCTGGTTTCCTCCCACAGTCCAAAAACATGGATCAAGTCAATTGAGTTCTCCAAATTGTCCCATGTAGCGCGTGTGTGTGTGTGTGTGAGTGAGTGTGTGCCCAGTGATAGATTGACGTCCTGTCCTGGGTCCCGAAACGTTCTCCCCTGGATAGGGATGGGGAACCCCCTCGCAACCCTAATAGAGGATAAGGCGGAAGATAATGGATCCGAGCACTCAATGGGCAAAAAGTAGGCGATCTAAAGCTTCAGATCACATCATCTTCCTCTTTATCCCTTATTAGGGTTGGGGGGGGGGTGTTCGGTGGCACCGGTTTGGACATATGGTCTAGAACCCGAGCATCAGATGAGCTCAGATGTCCAGATCGGACTCGATGCCGTAACCGCGGTGTATAAATGTAGACGTGTGCGAGATGTGTTCTTTAAGCTTGGAGTTGATTTGGAGCTGAAGGATTAGGAGGAGTGGCGTTTTGGGGGGATTGAGGGGCAGATTGGACTCGGCAGCGAGGCACTGGAGGAACGCCCGGGGTTGGTCGCCTCAAACCCCAAACAGCCTTCTGCTGCAGTCGCAGATTCCGGCCAAGCCGTGATTTCTCAATTATGAAGAATATCATGTAAGAAAGACAAAGTAAACTCCAGGAAATCAGGAACCCCTCATCAACGCCAACGCTCTTTAGGAACCATGTTCCGGCTGCAGAACCCAGTTCTACGTGCGTTGCCTTCGCTGTTTTCTCTCTTTCTTTTAGTTTTTGTGGGCGTTCTGTCAGGAGATCGTTCGTTGATTTACGCCGTTCTGTGAAACCGGGAGCCTTCAGGACGGGAAGCACGTCGGACCCACATGACCTCGAACCTGTTCACGTTCTCAGAATCAGAGTTCCATAACTGTAGAGTCAGGAGCTGAAGGGAGAACCTGCCACGTTATGCCTCAGGTTTAGTGCAGAACACCCTCACAAATCTATAAGATCAGTATAAACAGGGGCAGCACGGTGGCTTAGTGGTTGGCATGTTCTCCTCTCAGCGCTGGGGATTCCCGGTTTGAATCCCAATCTGGGTGGAGTTTCCATGTTCTCCCCGTGTCCACGTGGGATTCCTCCGGGTTCTCCGGTTTCCTCCCACAGTCCAAAAACATGGATCAAGGTCAATTGAATTCTCCAAATTGCCCCATATAGAGTGTGTTTGTGTGAGTGAGTGTGTGCCCAGTGATAGATTGGCATCCTGTCCTGGGTGTATCTGCCCAGCGCCCGAAACGTTCTCCCCTGGATGGGCATGGAGAACCCTCCCACGACCCCAATAGAGGATAAAGCGGAAGATAAGGGATGGATGGGTTGAGCATAAACAGGGGCGGCATGGTGGCTTAGTGGTTGGCATGTTCTCCTCTCAGCGCTGGGGACTCCCAGTTCGAATCCCAATTTGGGTGGAGTTTCCATGTTCTCCCCATGTATGCATGGGTTTCCTTCGGGTTCTCCGGTTTCCTCCCACAGTCCAAAAACATGGATCAAGGTCAGTTGAATTCTCCAAATTGCCCCATGTGTGTCTGTGTGAGTGGGTGTGTGTCTAGTGATAGATTGGAGCCCTGTCCTGGGTGTATCTGCCCAGCATCCGAAACGTTCTCCCCTGGATGGGCATGGGGAACCCCACCACGACCCTAGTAGAGGATAAAGTGGAAGATAATGGACAGCCCTCATTTGTAAGTCACTTTTGATAAAAGCATCTGCTAAATGTAAATGTACAGATCCTGATCCATCTTTATTGTTTCTGTAACATTAACAGGAACCCTGAGGAACCCTGAAGAACCGATGTTCAGCATTTCATTAAATGCAGTTCCTACAGCACGGGTTGGACGCATGGCTCTGACGCCGCGGGCAGAGCAGATCTGATGCGTCAACGACGCTCCAAAAGCCGGGGGTCAGGAGGGGCCGAAGAACTGGAGCGCCGGGCTCTGTTCTCCAAAGCGCAGTACATGATTTCCAGGAACAATGCAGCTGATGAGATGCTCTCCAAGGAAAATATCGCTCTGACATCATGGGTTCTTAAAGCTCGCAGCTGCCAGCACTCAGTGAAT
The DNA here is from genome assembly GCA_019802505.1 of Corydoras sp. C115. Taxonomy (NCBI): domain Eukaryota; kingdom Metazoa; phylum Chordata; class Actinopteri; order Siluriformes; family Callichthyidae; genus Corydoras; species Corydoras sp. C115. The sequence continues at coordinate 118,576 of JAFMOC010000177.1, read as the reverse complement.
TCCACTGCCGACGCGCGTTACAGAAGCACCGCTCTGCTCGGTTACTGGTTTTAATTACAGTTTTAAAACGAGGACAAGCCGCACTGCCCGTCCGAATCAGGCCGGTCATGTGACCAGGAACGCCGGGCCAGATTCAGACTGTGTCCATCGTATTCAGGAGGTGGAGGATTCAGCATCGGTGAGAATCTGAACCACCACCTTTCATTCTGCTGCCATTTGATATCGTTTATGTAAAGCCACCATGTCATGGGGGTTTTGAACCACCGCAGTACATAGTACTCTAGTCCAAACATGGATTAGATCAAGTTCATCCATCCATCCATTATCTTCCACTTTATCCTATATTAGGGTCGCAGGGGGGTTCCTACTGCCCATCCAGGGGAGAACGTTTCGGGCGCTGGGCAGATACGCCCAGGACAGGACGCCAATCTATCACTGGACACACACTCTCACACACTCCATATGGGGCAATTTGGAGAATTCAATTGACTTGATCCATGTTCCCAACTCTGTCCGTAAGGCAGAATCACTAAACAGTTTTAAGAAACTACTGAAGACGCATCTCTAACAAATACCTGTTGTAGGAAAAAAAAAAAAAAAAAAAAAAAAAAAAAAAAAAAAAGGGGGGGGGGGTGGGCATCAAGGGTATCAAATAACAATCAGGTTTGATGAATTTATAGTATTTGTTCTCATTTGTAAGTCGCTTTGGATAAAAGCGTCTGCTAAATGACTAAATGTAAATGTAATGTTTTTGGACTGTGGGAGGAAACCGGGGAACCCGGAGGAAACCCATGCGGACATGGGGAGAACATGGAAACTCCATCCAGATGGGGATTCAAACCAGGAATCCATAGTGCTGAGAGGAGAACATGCCAACCACTAAGCCACCGTGCCGCCCCTAGATCAAGTTCATTCATTATTATCAAGTTCATTCATTCATTACATCGCTTTATCCTCTATTAAGGTCGCGGTGGGGTTCCCCATGCCCATCCAGGGGAGAACAACTCGGGCACTGGGCAGATACACCCAGGACAGGGCGCCAATCTATCGCTGGGCACACACTTATTCACACAGACACACTCTATAGGGGCAATTTGGAGAACTCAATTCACTTGATCCATGTTTTTGGACTGTGGGAGGAACCCAGAGGAAATCCACCCAGATTGGGATTCAAACCAGGAATCCATAGCGCTGAGAGGAGAACATGCCAACCACTAAGCCACCGTGCCGCCAAGTTCAAGTAATTTATTTATTTATAGAGTGCATATAGACAGTACATTGTCACAAAGCTGCTTTACAGAATGAAAAGCCTTTAAACCCCCAAAGAGCAAGACGAAGAGACAGTGGCAAGACAAAACTCCCTGTTATGTTGTTATTTTAAGGAAGAAACTTTGTGAGGACCAAGACTCGGCGGGGAACTCATCCTCTTTGAGTGACTGGGCAGCATCAACAGTGTAGGACAGCCATGTACAGATTGTGTGATGATCAGGTGATCAGCTGTATTTAACAATTGGAAAAACTCTAACAACCGGAAAACTAAATGTAAGTCCATTAAGGGCGTCCTGCAGGACACGGGGAGGACTTGGAAACCCAGATCGGGATTCAAACCTAGATTCCCAGAACTAAAAGGCAGGCTAACCACAACACCATTTGCCACCCCGAAGCAAACCAATAAAGCATGAAGATTAAGTTCAAGTTATTTATTTATAAAGCGCTTTTTACAACAATATATCACAAAGCATCTTTACAGAGTAAAAAGCCTTTAAACCCCTAAAGAGCAAGCCCAAGCGACAATGGCAAGAAGAAACTCCCTGTTATGTTGTTATTTTGAGGAAGAAACCTTGTGAGGACCGAGGCTCATCCTTCTTGAGTGGCCGGGCAGCATCAATAGTGTAGGACAGCCATGTACAGATTGTTGAGATCATGTGAATATATTTAACAAATGGAAAAACTCTAACAACTGTTACGTAGAGATACGTTCTGCGACATGTCGTAGAGATGTTTTTATGACTTATGGCTCACTTTTGACTAACGTGCCGTTTGCCAGGGCGCCACATCTGTATGTTATCTGGAATAAATGGTGTCCTTCTCAGAGATCGGACAATTAATCACTTTTTGCAATTAATCATGATCCAAAATGTTCAATTAATTTATAGTAAGAGTAGCTTAAAACCGTTATGAGGACATTTATGAGAAAAATAGGTTTGGACCAAGTGACAACTCACACGCAATGATGTCTGTTTACTTTGTCCTTGAATGGATATAAAAATGTTCAATAAGTTCCCCACATTTTATTTTAACTTTTATTTTCATCATATTTTGTATTAATATTCAACCCTGAATTGCTAGTTTTTTTATTATTTTTTGATTATTGCATGACAATCGTATGATCATGATTATTTAGTAGGAATGAGACTAATACTGATTTTGTTGGTATGATTATTGTCTAAGAAACTGACGTGTGTGCTAAAAGCATAACATTATTTTTGCTTTATTAGCGAGATGAGTCACTTGGTCTTAAGTTTTTTTATGAATCTCGTTGTGATATTAAAGTATTCTTGTGATTAATGCAACATTTTTGGTCACGATTAATTAAAAAACTCTATTGATATTGAATTGATAATCATCTCATTCCTACTGTCTAATTTGTCCTTACAGAACAATCATAGTTAGTAAATGAATATGTGAAGAGACAATACTTGAAGAGACAGATTTTTATTTATTAAATTTATTTTTTTTAATTTTTATAAAACTTAGATTTTTTTGTTAATATTCAGCAACAGTCCTGCATTGTGCTTATTTGTTTATTTATTTTATTGCATAATAATCGTTATTATCGTAATTATTACTTGGACAATAATTGTACCATCAAAATCTGTAATCATCTCATGCCCAGTCTCTTCCCATTATCCATCCATTATCTTCCACTTTATCCTCTCTAGAGTTGTGGGGGGGTTCCACATGCCCATCCAGGGGAGAATGTCTCGGGTGCTGGACAGATACACCCAGGACAGGATGCCAATCTATCACTGGGTACACACTCACTCACACAAACACACTCTATATGGGACAATTTGGAGAATTCAATTGACCTTGATCCATGTTTTTGGACTGTGGGAGGAAACCGGAGAACCCGGAGGAAACCCACACAGACACGGGGAGAACATGGAAACTCCATCCATATTGGGATCCGAACCGGGAATCACTAGCACTGAGAGGAGAACATGCCAACCACTAAGCCACCGTGCCGCCCTCTCTTACATTATATACCTGTAATTGGACGTGAGCGTAAATCCCCCCCCCCCCCCCCCCCCCCCCCGTTGATCTTTAGAATGCAGCTGCAGAATAAGTGTAGTGATTGAAGAACGATGACCGTGCAATCCTCAGTCTACAGAGGACAAGGGTTCAGGGTGAAGTGTAAGTCTTCAGATGAGGACACTGTGATCTCAACGTCATGTCTCACCGATCCGGGTTTATTTATTATTACTTTTTTTACAAGAGAAAAAGCACAACAGAGAACAATTCCCTCTCAGATTTTATTTCTCAGATTGTTCCTACAGTCCATCGGTTCCTTTAACAATCAGCACAACGGTAGAACAAACGGTAAACACGGGATCCGCGTTCAGACCAAACGCTACGGCGTGATCTTAAATGATTGGACTTTCTGAAATAAATACTGCCTTCAGGAAGCAAAAGAGGCCCTCGGCCCTTTTCGAATACGTCCCTCATCTGACAGACGAGGCTTTAAACAACGGTCCTACATTACTCGTATCTACAGGACAGTTCTACACTGTACATAGTTCTCTCAGGTGGACAGGTCTGGGGTTCTGTATACGCTCCGTACATCTGTACCTGACCGTGATGTGACGGATCTGGAGGAGGAAACAGCACTGTATAAATAAAGGGCAAATTGTACTGTAGTGTCAAGCGACAGAGTAATATTTACATTTCTACCCTCACTGCATCCCCTCAGCGCCACTGAGCATACAGATGGGCTTTGTAGTTCTACAGTTCCATTCTATAGTCCATCTGTTTCCCCTTTTACTCGGTTCTCTGACCATCAGGACCCCACAGAGCAGGTGGCATTAGGGTGGTGGATGATGCTCAGTACTGACATGGTGGTGCAGGTTCTGTTAGTGTATGTTGTGTTGGTACCAGTTAACCAGTTAACCTGAAGTCCAGTTGCTGACTATTTATTGTAAAAACCATCCCTCATTCTGCTTATTCTAAAACAACCTGTCGAAGGAGTTTAATGGGGGGGGATGAACGCGCCGTTCCTTCCCTTATCTGGGGGAGCTCAATACTGCTCGGTGCCCTTGAGCTTTATCCGTCAGATGTCTCTCGGTTCATGAAATATCTAGGCCTTGGGCAACCACCGGCTAGATTGCACCATCTCATTATCGAAGGCGCTCATCCCCTTGAACATGTAGTCAAGTACTTTTGCGTATAAATCTTTACATTTTATCTCTTCAGACACCTTTACATTTCCAATGTATTTGTGATCTTTCATAGATTATTCTACCCCATGATGTCTGTAAGTTTGTGTGAGAGAGGCGTAGAGAATTGGGAACCTGACCCCATGATGTAAATCATTAGTTTACATCTGCAAAGAAACATTTACATTTGCATTACATTTGGTCATTTAGCAGACGCTTTTATCCAAAGCGACTTACAAGGTAAACACAGGGTTCATCACAACATCCCTGGAGCAATGAGGGTTAAGGGTCTTGCTCAAGGACCCACATTAGTAACTTCAGTGGACCTGGGGTTTGAACCCACAACCTTCAGATTGCTAGCCCAATGCCCAACCACCGAGCTACTCGACCTCAACAGTCATCTGGTTGAACTACAACTTCAAACCTTTAGGAAAAAAAGGTTCCTGCTGGGTTCTGCAGCTTTGAGCATCTCATCAGCAACCAGCTGTGAGGAACACGAGCACTTTTGTTTCTGTGGAACCTCCCGTGCCTCATCCTCACACTGACACAATAATTTTAACAATGCACAACGTTTTCAATACACTGGATGTTGGATTTTATGGATATTAATATTTAGCAGACGCTCAACCCAAAGAGACTTACAGACTTGGGGACAGAGTACAGGGAGGTGTAAGGGTCTTGGGTCAGGGACCCACAGTGGTACCTTCAGTGGAGCTGGGATTTGAACCCTCAACCTTTAGATTGACAGGCCAACACCGTAACCACTGGGCTACCACACCTTCACCCAATGAATGTAGCCACCAGGCCGGCTATAGGGGTCCGTTATCCCGGCAGTTCCCAACAATGATCTTTTGATCTTATAGAAAGCTCAACGCACCGAGTGGAAGATGGTTAAAAAGAAATGGTGCGATGCGTTAAAAACTAACGTGACGATGAGTCGTCAAAAACGTTCATGTAAATTAAATTTGTCCCAGAACTTCAGTCTCTATAGTGGATTTATCCATCCATTGTCCGCTTTATCCTCTATTAGGGTCGCGGGAGGGGGGAGGTTCCCCATGCCCATCCAGGGGAGAATGTTTCGGGTGATGGAAACTCCACCCAGATTGGGATTCGAACCGGGAATCCCTAGTGCTACTACATATTGTCTAATGGAGTCTAAATGGACGTGTGTAATAGAAGTGCCCCCCCCGCCCAGTCCTATTCGAAGCTGCTTACGATTTACAGAGATGTTGAGGTTGCACCTTTAACATTCTTACAGCAATGCCTTTAAAAAGAAACAAAGAAAACCGCCCTCACAACGCTGTGCAAAAAGGGAAGTACCCCACCGGCCCCACCTCCCAACCCCCATCACCTGCCACTTCTTCCCGTAATTGCTCTATAATACAAAATAGCACCATTATACAGTGAGCTCTAATATGACGGGTATATAGATGTCATCGTGTATGATTGTACAAATGAGATAAAATAAACAGGAGTACTGGATGAATACATGGCTACACACTCGGCGAGAGAACGTCCGACTGGAGACGTGGACCGAGCGGGTCTGCAGAATGGAAGACCTATTCTTAAAAACGACAGGGGCAGCGCGGCACCTGCTGAGCTCTTTGAAGAGCTCCATTAGGCTTTTGAACCATGTGCAGCCTATCCCGGCTGTCTCCGGTGGAGGTGGAGGTGCTCAGTGCACATGCTTCTGTGAAACTGTCCTCTGTGCGTCGTGCTTTTTACTGCGATGGATGTCATCCTTTTAAGAAGTAGTGTGAGTAAAGTATGTGGACGGTCATTCTAAAAGGCTACTGGTTCCATTCTCATGTCCCACTATGGGCCTCCAACTCCACCTCAGTGAAGAGCGCTGGAGCAAGAACACACAGATGCCTAGTTTAACTGAAACTGGCAGCCTGCAAAACCCAGGTGGAGCCATTTACAGGTGCGGGAAAAGCCCCCCCACGTTGCTGAGCGACTTCCTGATGAATTAAGTCTTACAGAATATGTTTCGTCCATGACGCCCTCTGGTTCGAGAAGATCGTCCTGCTTGGTGAGCTCCAGTCCTCGTGGTATGAGCTGGCAGACCGCGATGCTTCTCACAGAGACGGCGCGTCAATCTAGAATAAAGTGAGAAAGTCCATCGGGGTGTGGACGTGGGCCAACATGAGAGGGGTGGCTCCCGGCTTTTTGCAGGGCACAGAACATCCTGTTCACCGAGCCGCTGGCTCGAGCCTACCCATCTGCAACCGGGGCCTCAGAACACCTCAGATCAATTAAAGTACTCAGTCATGACGGGGCAAGTTCCCCGCAGAGCTTAAAGGTATTGTAAGGTATTGTAGCAGCTACTTTATTGTTGTTATTATTTTGACTATGAGCTCTGACAGACAGTCTGCTCTTCAGAAACCGTTTCTTATGGATGTATGTACAGGAAGCCGATCGGTCGTTCCACTTCTGCCAAACGGACTATATTCGATAGGTTCTTCCGCCAGTGTTTCCTCGGCTGGAGTTCTTCTGGTGAACCTCCTGGAACAGAAAGAGAAAGAGATAGAGCGATGCTTAAAGTTTCAGAAAAACAAGAAATGGCTTTTTTGGCTCGACGACACAACAGCTTTCAGACGCATCGATTGATCTTCTGACTCCGTTCCAAAAACAGAACATGCACCACGGGCAGGAACGGCACTATGTATAATTCATGAGGTCAGAAGCCCAAATTTAGACAAGGGCAGCATGTGAGCCTCTGTGCCGGGAGTGAGGATGCAGAAACTGGTGATGACAAAAGACCGAGCCAAACGGGAGAGCGGCTGCAGGTCGACCGCAGAAAACACTCAGCTACTAATGCTTCTTCCTTTTTTTAGCAGACCTTTAAGAGCACTTCTTTTTAGGATTTTTTGGAGGCCCAGGCTCACGAAGAAAGGGGTGTAAAGGCAAAATAAAAGTAACAGATATATTAGATATTTATAAGGACATACCTTACAGGACGTGTGGCTGTGGCTGGATATAGGTTTCTGTAAAGAGAAAAGAAAAAATACAAATGAAATATGAACTCATTATGACAGCATGACTCAGCTTTTAAAATATTGTAAAAAGAAGAACATCAGACCATCAAACTTTATAGCATCAAAATCCCAGACATGCATCCAAAATGCGAAATTTCTGACAAAAAAATGCAAAATACCAAAAGAAAAACACATAAATATGCATCAAAAACCATAAATAAACATGCAAAAAAAAAAAATAATAACACTGTGTAAAATGCCTTAAAAAATGCAGGGGGCAAATAAGCATCAAATATCATGAGAGGCATCCATTATCTTCCGCTTTATCCTCTATTAGGGTTGCGGGAGGGGGGGGGGGGTTCCCCATGCCCATCCAGGGGAGAACGTTTCAGGCACTGGGCAGATACACCCAGGACAGAGCGCCAATCTATCACTGGGCACACACTCACTCACACAGACACACTCTATATGGGGTAATTTGGAGAACTTAATTGACTTGATCCATGTTTTTGGACTGTGGGAGGAAACCGGAGAACCCGGAGGAAACCCACGCGGACACGGGGAGAACATGGAAACTCCACCCAGATGGGGATTCGAACCGGGAATCCCTAGCGCTGAGAGGAGAACATGTCAACCACTAAGCCACCATGCCGCCGACCCTAGAAATACATTTTTTAAATACGCTAGCTATGCATCCAAAATGCCAAATTAAACTACAAAAAAAACACCAAAAACACCCAAGAAAAAACACCAAAATTGCAATTATTAATGTGTAAAAAGCTAGAAATACAGCAGAAATCCACATAAAATACAAGCAATGCTATAAAAGCATTCAAAATGTTAAAATAATGCTAAAAACACAAAATAATAACAAAGAAAACATGGAAGTAAGAATTCAAATCACTAAATAAATATGAAAAAATACATAAAAGGACATAAACATACAGCACAAACACACAAAAGAGTTAAATCCACTAAAGATCCTTCCACAATGTTAAAGTAACAAGATAAAACACCAAAGAATGCACAAGGAACATGAAAGACACCAAAGACAATAAAAACACCAAAAAAGACATCAAAATTGCAATTAATAAAGTCAAAACCTCTAGAAACACATCTAAATTGCTAAAGTAACGATATAAACACCAAAAACTGCAAGGAAACATAAAACCAAAAAGGCAACAAAGTTGCAAACAATTACATGAAATGCTTGAAAACAATACAATGAAAACATGAAAAAACACTAAATAAACTACAAAACACCAAATTAAAAAAAAAAAAAAAAAAACCCACAAAAACAACAAAGTTGCAAAAGATATCGTGTAAAACCAATCGCCTTGTAAAATGCAGCCAAAATACTGAATTAAAAAGAAAAAAGGTCAAAGATTTTGCCTAAGTTTTGCCTATAACGCCTCTAAACATGAAAAAACAGCAAAAAAAAAAAAATCAAAAATACAAAAAGAAGAAATGGAGAATAAAATGGTGAATAACTAGAATAATAAAGCTAACAGATAACCAAAGTGTGATCTACCAAATGTAGCAATCACAATAATAATAATAATAATAATAATAATAATAATAATAATATCAGAGGAAACTGAACAGGACTTTAATACGGCATCACTGATGACATTACTGTTTGGGAAAAAAAAAATTTGGAAACGTCTGTAGAACATATTTATAAATCCTATTTTTCAATAAAGGTGTGCAGTATGAAACATCAAAGAGACTATCACTCCAATGATCGAATCATCTTGTTACTTCAGCAGCCAGTAGAGGTTGCTATTGCTGTAGCATTAAAAAATCAAAGCACATGCTTTTAGCCACATCCATCCATCCATTATCTTCCGCTTTATAGGGGGTTTCCCCATGCCCTTCCAGGGGAGAACGTCTCGGGCGCTGGGCAGATACACCCAGGACAGAATGCCAATCCATCGCTGGGCACACACTCACTCACACAGACACACTCTATATGGGGCAAGCTGGAGAATTCAATTGACCTTGATCCATGTTTTTGGACTGTGGGAGTAAACCGGAGAACCCGGAGGAAACCCATGTGGACACAGGGAGAAAATAGAAACTCCACCCAGATGGGGATTCAAACCGGGAATCCCTAGCGCCTAGAAGAGAACATGCCACAAAAATCCCAAATTGGTTGTAGTCAGAGCACAGGGTGGATACAGCACCAACACCACTGAGCTACCACACCCTGCGTCAGACCAGTGGAACACAGAGTACAGACATGAGACAGATGGACTACAGTCTGTAACTGTAGAACTACAACATCCATCTGCATGGTCTGTAGAGCTGGACAATAAGTGTAGAAAGAAGGTGGTGTATCCAACAGATCTACAGGTTCTGTATCGTATTGTTTTGTTGTTCTTGTGAGATTATTGTGTAAAGGTTCGGGTTAAATTTGAGTTTATTAAAGCCTCACCTTCGGCGTCTTGGGGCCGTCCGTATGCCGCTGCTCTCGTACGGATCGCGGTGCTTTGCGGGACTTGACCGGCGCGCAGTACATCTCCAGCCGTCGCAGCTCGCAGCTCTGGAAGCAGCATTCATCCACGATGCCGCGGTTGTGCATGCGCCGGGAATTGGGACCGTAACCCGTCGGCTTGCCTGCGAGACACACAATGAACAACATCTAGAATTCTGTTTGCTCTGAAATTCACTCATTTATTCATTAATCTGCCGCCGACTAGGGTCGCGGGGGGTGGGGGGGGTTCCCCATGCCTATCCAGGGTAGAATGTTTCGGGCGCTGGGCAGATACACCCAGGACAGGACGCCAATCTATCAGTGTGCACACACTTATTCACTCACAGACACACACTATATGGGGCAATTTAGAGAATTCAATTTACCTTGAGTACTTGTTTTTGGACTGTGGGATGAGGCTGGGAGAACCCGGAGGAAACCCAGGCTGACATGGGGAGAACATGGAAACTCCACCCAGAGTGGAATTCAAACTGGATTCCTAATGCTGAGAGGAGAACATGCTAACTACTGACATACTAACACCCTAACAAGCCTTTCAATGTACATAAATTAAGTGGCAAAAGTATGGAGACACACCTAATTCTTAACCTTATTTGTTGTAGAACGTTTCAGGCACACAACCTGGCTGGACAGGATCCCAATCTATTACTGGGCACACACATATTCATTCACACACACACTATACGGGGCAATTTAGAGCATTCAGTTTACCTCAAATCCATATTTTTGGACAGTGTGAAACCCACACCGACACAGAGAACATGGAAATTCCACCCAGAGTGGAATTGTTTTTGTGCTGAGAGGAGAACATGCTAACCACTAAGCCACCCTCACACGCCTTTCAATGTACATAAATAAAGTGGCAAAAATATTGGGACACACCTCCTAATTCTTAAGCTCTGGTGTTTTGTTGCCTCAGGTCTTCTGTAGTAGAATGTTTCGGGCGCTGGGCAGATACACCCAGAACAGGATGCCAATCTACTACTGGGCGCACACTCATTCACTCACAGACACACACTCTATGGGGCAATTTAGAGCATTCGATTTACCTTGAGTCCATGTTTTTGGACTGTGGGAGGAAACCAGAGAACTCTCGCCGAAACCCAGATTGGGATTCAAACCTGGACGCCCACCACGCCTCCCCGTTCTGAAAGTCAACTTTTCTTCATATAGCAACAAAATGAGTCAAGCAGCATCATGGACAGGACCAGCTGTGAGGGACTTTGAAAGTGGCGCAGTTGTTGGTGCCAGATGGGCTGATGCGAGAATGGCAGAAAATACCCGGAGGGGATCAAAATTAGGGAAACAAAAGAGCTGTTTCACGCTGAGGATAGGACAAAAGTGGCCTGAGGTATGCAGCAGAGCATCCCAGAGTGCACACTGCCCCAAACCCTGAAGCAAATGGGCTACAGCAGCCTGTCAGCTTAGAACAGACACCTGAGGTCAAATGCACTCCGGACAAGAGAACAAATCAACAAATATTGCCCCCTTCAACCCCTACCACATACACCACCCCACACACTTACATACCCCTCCCCGAACTATCCAACCGTCCCAACACCCCCCATATCGTCATCATCACTCACGATTCCCAGATGACCTGGAGCAGTATGGCTGCAATAAGCTTTTCCCTGTTACCAAATAAAATAATAATAATTTAATATGGCATTTACAAGAAGGAAATGCCTTTCCCTTTCAGAGTTAATAGCTTTTGGCTGACTGAGCTGCCAGTGCTGACAGAGCGCATTAACTTCTGCTCTGCACTTACTCCACACTGACAGCCGTGTTTTGGGAAGGGAAGTGCGCTCATTAGGAAACAAGTATCATGACCGACCTCATGAGCTCCTGGGTGAACCATGAGGGTCTCCGATGCGTAGGATCGAGTGAAGGGATTAATACATTACGGAATAATTCAATGCGTTCGGTCTACTGCCGTTCTTAAGGATGACAGGAGCTTGGAGAATGGAGCTCGTGATGGATTATCGGGTTAAATGCACGTAGACTTTCTAATCAAGGAAATAAAGTTATTATAGATTCAAGGGTAAGTTTAATCCATCCATCCATTGTCTTCCACTTTATCCTATATTAGGGTCACGGGTGGAGGGGGGGGCATCCAGGGGAGAACGTTTCGGACACTGGGCAGATACACCCAGGACGGGGTGCCAATCTATCGCTGGGCACACACTCACTCACACACACACACTCTATATGGGGCAATTTGGAGAACTCTATTGAATTGATCCATGTTTTTGGACTGTGGGAGGAACCATGAGAACCCAGAGGAAACCCACGAGGACACGGGGAGGACATGGAAACTCCACCCAGATGGGAATTCGATCCGGGGATCCCCAGCGCTGAGAGGAGAACGTGCCAACCACTAAGCCACCGTGCCGCGGTAAGTTTATTGTAGAGGTTAAATTTAAAACCATCGTTCAGGAGAGAACCCGATCCTCACCCCAATCAACACCAATGAGATGAATGGGAATGTTCATTTACTCCTGGTGGCTAAACTCAAAAATGATTGTCGCAATGTTTCTAAAGCCATTACACAAGAGACGATGTCCATGACGATGCTCATGTGTTAGAACAGAAGGGCCTTCACAGGTTCTCACAGGTTCTTTGTGACAAAATTAATTAATATCCATCCATCCATTATCTTCCGCTTTATCCTCTACTAGGGTTGCGGGGGGGGGGGGGGGGCATTTTGGGTGCTGGGCAGATACACCCAGGACAGGACACCAATCTATCACTGGGCACACACTCACACAATCACAGTCTATATGGGGCAATTTGGAGGACTCAATTGACCTTGGTCCATGTTTTTGGACTGTGGGAGGAAACTGTGGTAAGTGGTTAGCACATTCTCCTCTCAGCACTAGGGATTCCCAGTTCGAATCCCCATCTGGGTGGAGTTTGCATGTTCTCCCCGTGTCCACGTTGGTTTCCTCTGGGTTCTCCGGTTTCCTCCCACAGTCCAAAAAAATTATTCAAGTTAATTGAGTTCTCCAAATTGCCCCATATAGAGTGTGTGCCCAGTGATAGATTGGTGCCCTGTCCTGGGTGTATCTGCCCAGCGCCCGAAACATTCTCCCCTGGATGGGCATTGAGAGGTCAGGCACCGATACAAGACAAGAACACCAGGATCACAATCCAAGCTCCAGCTCATACCAAACGATAGAGATCAGGATGGTCCTTCCCTAAACTCTTTACAAGCATAAGACTGTCTCATAAAGCTGTACACTAATTAAAGCAGTACGTACATGAAGAATCCTGCTGTTCTTTGGTAATTTAGGAGAAACACCTGGACAGCATCAACAGCTGTTTACAGATAAATACTACGAGGAACTAAAAGGTCACCTTCTCCGCCTTTAGAACGAGGGAGGAACCCGGAGGTCGCCAAGTGAACCCATAAAGACAAAGAGAGGACCTGCAGAAAGCCCAGAACCAAACCCAGAACCTTCCTGCTGTGAGACAAAGCTGCCAATCGCTGCACCACCGTGTTCCACCACCAGGTGGCATCTCACTTTAGACAATGGTAATAAACCACAAAGAGAAAAGAATCAGGATGGAGTCATGAATGAAGTCTAATTAGAACAATAACCATAATAAACTATTACAGAATGTGGTCTGTTAGGGGTGAGTCTGTTGCCAGGCAACATTAGGACTAAGAAACTGCACTAATTAGTTGGAGGGCAGCACAGTGACTTAGTGGTTTAGCATGTTCTCCTCTCAGGGATTCCTGGTTCATTCCTGGAACACCCCCGCGACCCTAGTAGAGGATAAAGTGGAAGATAATGGATGAATGGGTTTTGTTGTAGGGCGGCAAGGTGGATTAGTAGTTAGTATGTTCTCCTCTCAGCGCTAAGGATTCCCGGTTCGAATCCCAATCTGGGTGGAGTTTCCATGTTCTCCCCGTGTTCGCGTGGGTTTCCTCCGGGTTCTCCGGTTTCCTCCCATAGTCCAAAAACATGGATCAAGGTCAATTGAGTTCTCCAAATTGCCCCATATAGAGTGTGTTTGTGTGAGTGAGTGTGTCCAGCAATAGATTGGTGTCCTGTCCTGGGTGTATCTGCCCAGCGCCCGAAACGTTCTCCCCTGGATGGGCATGGGGAACCCCACCCCCCCACCACGACCCTAGTAGAGGATAAAGCGGAGGATAATGGATGGATGGATGGATGTTTTATCGGACACGCTGGATGTGACTTTCAGTTCTTGGCGAGTCATTTGTTAACGGTTCACCAGCACAAGTGAGTCGCTTCGTTCGCAAAAAAAGGATCCAAAAGGATTCTGCGAAAGGATTGGAACCCGAAAAATATATCCTTCCATCTATTATCTTCCGCTTTATCCTATATCAGGGTCGCGGGGGGGTTCCCCATGCCCATCCAGGGGAGAACGTTTCGGGCGCTGGGCAGATACACCCAGGACAGGATGCCAATCCATCGCTGGGTACACACTCACTCACACAGACACACTCTATATGGGGCAATTTGGAGAACTCAATTGACCTTGATCCATGTTTTTGGACTGTGGGAGGAAACCGGAGAACCCGGAGGAAACCCACGCGGACACGGGGAGAACATGAAAACTCCACCCAGATGGGGATTCGAACCAGGAACATGCCAACCACTAAGCCACCGTGCCGCCCGAAAAATATATATTATAAATATATATTGATAAACTGTGTATAAGCTGTGTATTTACAGCCAGAAGGCGGTGGCTTTGTCCAATCAGGTTTCAGGAGCCCAACGACTCGTTGCGTATTAAAAAACAGCACGTCCTGTGCGTGCGAGTCGAGCGGCCGCTGAAGCCCGAGCTTGTGATTGCACATTCGCGCAGGTCGTCAGCAGCCAGCAGATTTACTTTCTGGATGATTTTGCGCAGATTAAAACAAGTCTCCCAAATGAAGATCCGCTGTGTTCCTCCCCATCGCTGCAGCATCATAAACAAAACATCCGTAAACACTGGTTCAGCCTCACAATCACGGACAATTGAAGTAATGACACACGGGACGCTCGGATGGAGCGGGTTCTCATGTTGTTCTTGTTTTCGGTTGCCCACATGTGGGGCACATTAGACTCCTTTCTCTGTGTGTTTGCTCGTCCTTCGTCTTTTTATCGACCCGGGATTGTTTTCTTTTAGCGCTCACTCCGGCGGAGAATCCCAGCACGGCTGGCGTGCCAGGAGCGCCGTGATTAAACAAGGCTGCCATGCGAGATGCGAACGGGAAACAGCCATAGATGCCGCCGATGTCGGGATTCTGCACTTCCATCCATCCATCCGTTATCCTCTACTATCTCGGCGCTAGGGGTTCCCGGTTCGGATCCAAATCTGGGTGGAGTTTCCATGTTCTCCCTGTGGTTTCCTCCGGGTTCTCCGGTTTCCTCCCACAGTCCAAAAACATGGATCGAGCTCTCCAAATTGCCCCATATAGAGTGTGTGTGTGTGAGTGAGTGTGTGTCCAGTGATAGATTGGCGTCCTGTCCTGGGTGCATCTGCCCAGCGCCCGAAACGTTATATATATATATATATATATATATATATATATATATATATCTGGGGCGGCATGGTGGCTTAGTGGTTGGCATGTTCTCCTTTCAGCGCTAGGGATTCCCAGTTGGAATCCCAATCTGGGTGGAGTTTCTATGTTCTCCCCGTGTCCGCGTGGGTTTCCTCCCACAGTCCAAAAACATGGATCAAGGTCAATTGAATTCTCCAAATTGCCCCATATAGAGTGTGTGTGTGAGTGAGTGTGTGCCCAGTGATAGATTGGCGTCCTGTCCTAGGTGTATCTGCCCAGCGCCCGAAACGTTCTCCCCTGGATGGGCATGGGGAACCCCCCCGTGACCCTAATATAGAATAAAGTGGAAGATAATGGATGGATGGATTTATCCTCTACTAGGGTTGCATTGGGGGGGGTTCCCCATGACCATCCAGGGGAGATGTTTCGGGCGCTGGGCAGGATCTATGGATCCAATCTATGACTGGGCACTCAAACACACTCTACTCTACTATATGGGGCAATTTGGAGAATTCAATTGACCTTGATCCATGTTTTTTGGACTGTGGGAGGAAACCGGAGAACCCGGCGGAAACCCACGCGGACACGGGGAGAACATGCAAACTCCACCCAGATTGGGATCCGAACCAGGAATCCCTAGTGCTGACGGGAGAACATGCCAACCACTAAGCCACCGCTTCCAGCACGATTTTTTTGCGGACGCCGAGCGTGGCGTTCCAGATGTTCTGCAGGGCCTCGGGTCTGCTGCCTCATACTCACTGAGGCAGCAGTCAATCAAGGGCATCTGTTAGCGAGGAGCGTTTCGCGTCCAAGAACACTTGATGAACCTGTGAGGTCAGCGGCTCGAGAAGCTATTTGCAAGCTTTCAGTTTTCCCGATCTGGCGCAGCCGCCGCTGTAACAGGAGTTGAGCGCAGCTCCAAGCAGTAAAGGCTTTCTGCGCAGAGCGAGGCGTTTTGGCAACGCGAGCGCCTTCCCGGCGCTGCCAGAGCCCGTCGCGCCATCACTCACTCCTCCGGACGACCTATTAACGCTTAGCAGAGAGAACGCCCGGTGGCAAACGGCGGGCCGCCGATGGGCGCCGGGGCCCGGGCGCTGAGTGCGCGCCACTCCGGGGAACGCTCCAGAACGCTCTGCCAGAGTGGCACAGCCGGGAGCTGAGTTTTACTGCCTCACTGTGGTTAATAAAATCCACTCGCAGATCCTGGGACAGGGCTGATGGAGTAGTGTCAGGGTGTTTACGAAGCAGCGGGGACCGCAAAAGCTGCGAGAGACCTGGAAAGCACCTCTTTATCACGGGCCGCTGGCCCTCGGCTCCGTGCCGTTAAATTTTACACCCTCGCTCCACAGACTTCTTCCATGTTTCGTTCCGAACCGGGCTGCAGGGGAACGGGGCCGAGCTGCAAGGCTATAGCTTCAGTTCCAAAAAATAAAAGTGCAAATGAATCAGCTCCAGATTTCAGACTCACAGACGTGATTTACCAAGAATTATCCCAAATTCTGTTATATTATACATAAAGGTAGGGTGGTTGGCATGTTCTCCTCTCAGAGCTAGGGATTCCCGGTTCGATTCCCAATCTGGGTTTCCATGTTCTCCGTGTTCGCGTGGGTTTCCTCCGGGTTCTCCGGTTTCCTCCCACAGTCCAAAATGGATCAAGTCAATTGAATTCTCCAAATTGCCCCATATAGAGTGTGTCTGTGAGTGAGTGTGTGCCTAGCGATAGATTGGTGTCCTGTCCTGGGTGTATCTGCCCAGCGCCCGAGACGTTCTCCCCTGGATGGGCATGGGGAACCCCCCCTCCCCCCAGACCCTAGTAGAGGATAAAGTTAAAGATGATGGATGGATGGATGGATGGATAAAGGGTCAGCACGGTGGCTTAGTGGTTTAACATGTTTTCCCCTCAGTGCTTGTGATTCCCGGTTCAAATCCCAATCTTGGTTTCCATGTTCGCCCCGTGTCCGTGTGGGTTTCCTCCGGGTTCTCCGGTTTCCTCCCACAGTCCAAAAACATGGATCAAGGTCATTTGAATTGTCCAAATTGCCCCATATAGAGTGTGTGTGTGAGTGAGTGTGTGCCCAGTGATAGATTGGCGTTCTGTCCTGGGTGTATCTGCCCACCGCTCGAGATGTTCTACCCTGGATGGGCATGGGGAACCCCCCCCCCACAACCCTAGTAGAGGATAAAGCAGAAGATAATGGATGGATGGATTATACAGTCCATTCTGTGTGGAGTTTGCAGGTTCTTCTATGATTGATCCATAAGATGTTCTCCCAGGAGCATCATATCTTCATCAGGTAAGTTTATTTTTATATAGCTCCGTATTAACAGTGGGTTCAACCACAGCATCCTACAGCATCCATATGGTGATGGACCATAAGAGCTGACAGCATTGTGTCTGCAGATCAGACGGAATTCATCTGAAACTTCATGGAGGTTCCTTTTCCACCATAAGAACCATCCTTCATTATAATCCTCCCGTGTCTCTCCTCCATCTATGTCCAGGGAGGTCAGCTTCAGCACCGGTGGACTCAGGGACCTTATGATCCATCCAATATCTTCCGCTTTATCCTCTACTTTTTTTTTTTTTTTTTTTTTTTTTTTTTTTTTTTTTTTTTTTTTTTTTTTTTTTTTTTTTTTTTTTTTTTTTTTTTTTTTTTTTTTTTTTTTTAGGGTTGCGGGGGGTTCCCCATGCCCAACCAGGGGAGAACGTCTCGGGCGCTGGGCAGATACACCCAGGACACACACAGATACATCGCTGGACACACGCTCACTCACACAGACACACTCTATATGGGGCAATCTGGAGAATTCAATTGACCTTGATCCATGTTTTTGGACTGTGGGAGGAAGCCGGAGAACCCGGAGGAAACCCACACAGACACGGGGAGAACGTGGAAACTCCACCCAGACTGAGATTCGAACCGGAATCCCTAGTGCTGAGAGGAGAACATGCCAACCACTAAGCCACCATGCCACCCCTGACATTAAGATCTCTGGAGATAATTCCACACTGTTGGTTCTCACTTTTTGGGAATCTGGAAAAAGTCCTCATAACTGTGTCCATGACTGAACCCGGCTTGAGTCGGTTACATCGGTGGACATCGAAGCACAGAGGACACAGTCTCAGTATGACTCTGCACTCAGACACATCCACGTTCCGTATTTATAGCGCAGAACTGCAGACAGGCTTTATGTTACACACTGAACATTCTATACAGGACCAGGTAAGGGGTGTGGGAGTGTGTGTGTGTGTGTGTGTGTGTGTGTGTGTGTGTGTGTGAGTGTGTGATGTGATCCTAATCGTCCTGTAATCCTTTATAATCCTGTCCTCAAACCGGAGCAGGATCTCGATGCCGTGTTCCAGATGTTGCGCTGTAAACAGACGGGATAGCGGGATGCCGAGTTTCTCGTCCCTCTCTAATAAATGATGCTTCATCCTTCAGAGTTAGAGCGCGTCCGCCTCTCAGCACCGAGGATCTAGGTTCGAATTCCAATCTGGGTGGAGTTTCCATGTTCTCTCCGTGTTGGCATGGGTTTCCTCTGGGTTCTCCGGTTTCCTCCCACAGTCCAAAAACAGGGTAAAGTGAAGGCTCTAAATTGCCCCATATGGTGTGTGCTTGTGTCAGGAGACCGGGTTCTCCGGTTTCCTCCCACAGTCCAAAAACAGGGTAAAGTGAAGGCTCTAAATTGCCCCATATTGTATGTGCTTGTGTGAGGAGACCGGGTTTTCCAGTTTCCTACCACAGTCCAAAAACAGGGTAAAGTGAAGGCTCTAAATTGCCCCATATCATATGTGCTTGTGTGAGGAGACCGGGTACTCCGGGATCCTCCCACAGTCCAAAAACAGGGTAACGTAAAGGCTCTAAATTGCCCCATATCGATTGTGCTTGTGTGAGGAGACCGGGTTCTCCGGTCTCCTCCCACAGTCCGAAAACAGGGTAAAGTGAAGGCTCTAAATTGCCCCATATCATGTGTTTGTGTGAGTGTGTGTGTGCCCAGTGATAGATTGCCCCCCTGTCCTGGGTGTATCTGCCCACCTGGATGGGCATGGGGAACCACCCCCCCCTCCCCTGCGCCCCTAGTAGAGGAAAACAATGTTGCCTCCACCTACATGTACAGGTCAGTTGGTTGGATGTGATGTGTAGTAAGTAAAGAGTGTCTAAAATAGTCTTAGAACCTGTCTCCAAACCTCCTGCTTCACAGAGTGAGCCAAACCGGTCAAACACCCCCAATTAAGGGAGGAGAGGAAGGCGGGGGGGGGGGGGGGTCGAGCAGATTCGGAGGATTACGAAGGATTGGTTCATCTGGAGTCGACTTATTTGATTTCCTCTGTTATTAAAGGTAAATCTAAGAGAAATGTTAAACGTTGCCACATGACGTTCTCCCGGGACGGGTCCACCGGTCCCCAGGCCGAGCGGCCGACGTTCCGCGGTGAGACCCTGCCCCGCGGCCGTTTGGAGGAAGCATGCTGCAGAATGACTCAGCGGAGTTCAATATTATAATTACATTAGCTGATTGCTAGGCTTATCCCAGCCCCTGGCCTGTCCCTGGCGTGGGCACCGGAATGGGTCCTCCGTCCTGCAGTCCTGCACATGGGACCGCAGTCGGACTTTCATACCATGCCGGTTCTGTTCGGGTTCCAGCGTGTGGTTATGATGCAAGGGTTTCACGGAGAGTTCAGATTACTGTAAATGTGTTTGCTTTGGACTCCATTCAGAGGACCGGAGGGGTGGGGTTGGGGGGGGTTCAAACCTCGGGGCTCCGATAGGCCGTAAAGAATCCGGCCAAGTCGTCCTCTGACCAGCGAAGGCCCCGGTGCTGTTGACAGGGAAAGTGTCTTTGGGTCTCGGTCCGATCTTTCATTCAGCTCCCCCCCCCCTCACATGAGGTGGTGAAATTAATCTCTCCGGCTCCCCCCACTGTTGAAAGTAAGAGCCATAACTCAACAGAATGGCCTGAGACGCGTCCATTGCCTCGCTACATTTCACAAATAAATCAGCGCCCGGAAAAAGAGCCGCTGCTAATAAAATCAAACCTCGTTTTGGGGGCCGACCTTTGGATCGGCAGCGGTGGCTTGGCAGTTGGCATGTTCTCCTCTCAGCGCTGGGGATTCCAGCGTGTCCGCGTGGGTTTCCTCCGGGTTCTCCGGTTTCTTCCCACAGTCCAAAAACATGGATCAAGGTCAATTGAATGCTCCCAATGCCCCTGGGTCTGTGTGAGTGTGTGAGTGAGTGTGTGTTCAGCGATAGATTGGCGTCCTGTCCTGGTGTATCTGCCCAGCGCCCGAAATGTTCTCCCCTGAATGGGCATGGGGAACCCCCCCCTCCCCGCGCGACCCTAGTAGAGGATAAAGCGGAAGATAATGGATTAATGGCAATAACTGTACCTCAGGGTATTAAGGCGGATTAGTGATTGGCATGTTCTCCTCTGGGGATTCTGTGCTGGGGATTCCCGGTTCGAATCCCAATCTGGGTGGAGTTTCCATGTTCTCCCCGTGTCCGCGTTGGTTTTCTCCGGGGTCTCCGGTTTCCTCCCACAGTCCCAAAAACATAGATCAAGCTCAATTGAATTCTCCAAATTGCCCCATATAGAGTGTGTTTGTGTGAGTGAGTGTGTGTCCAGTGATAGATTGTCCCCCTGTCCTGGGTGTATCTGCCCAGTGCCCGAAACGTTCTCCCTTGGATGGGCATGGGGAACCCCCCCACGACCCTAATAGAGGATAAAGTGGAAGATAATGGATGGATGGATATTGATCGATACAGGACACCACTTTGAGATTACTGAATTAATGATGGATTTAATTAAATTTAATTTAAATAACAAACTAAACTGAAACTAAAGGTTTGGACAGCGTGTGGTCATTTCTTATCCACTCTATGAATCCTCCATTTTCGGAACTGTGCGCATTCATTGCCCATCAGAGAGATTCAGATGCTCTGCACCGTAAATAGATGTGAAGCGAGCGGGGCGTCCGCACCTCAGTGAATTATTGATGGGATGTAGAAATGTGAATGGACCCCCGCCGTCTGTCTGCCGTCACTGAGTCCGGGAACACGGCGTGGCGCAGTGCGGCCTTCAGATTTAGAATTAAGAAAAGACCCCGCCCTGATTTCACAGGCTAATGATCAAAAAATGCAAAGGGAACGTGCACGAGCTCGCAACGTGGAAACGGTCAGCGCCATTGTGTTGTGTTGTACCCCAGATTGGGATTCGAACCGGGAATCCATAGTGCCAAGAGGAGAACATGCTAATCACCAAGCCACCCAATCGATATGTTAAAAAAAGATTCTAAAAAAATCTTCTATTTCCAGGTTTGAATCCCAATCTGGGTGGAGTTTGCATGTTGTCCCCGTGTCTGCGTGGGCTTCCTCCGGGTTCTCCGGTTTCCTCCCACAGTCCAAAAACATGGATCAAGGTCAACTGAATTCTCCAAATTGCCCCATATAGAGGGTGTTTGTGTGAGTGAGTGTGTGTACAGTGATAGATTGCCCCCCTTTCCTGGGTGTATCTGCCCAGCGCCCGAAACGTTCTCCCCTGGATGGGCATGGGGAATCCCACCATGACCCTAATAGAGGATAAAGCCGAAGATAATGGATGGATTGGTGGATAAATCATCCACTCCATCCAAAGGCTTCTGAAATGAACCGCTGATCAGGAGCCTGGAGTCCACTTTAGTTTGGACTGGTTTAAAATCAAGCTCTGTTTTAGTCCTCTCTTCTGGGTATAAACAGGGGGTCGGGGTATATAGAAGGAGGGACAAATCTTGCACTTATGGACAGGTGGTGGAGCCTATCCCAGTGTTTAAAGAACAAAAGGCTAGGAAACACAGAAAAACTAATTCAAGCGACAATTTTGCATTCTGGCGGCACGCTGGCTTAGTCCAACTCTCAGCTCTGGGGATCCAGGTTCGAATCTCTGCGTGGGTTTCCTCCGGGTTCTCCGGTTTCCTCCCACAGTCCAAAAACATGGATACAAGGTCAATTGAGTTCTCCAAATTGCCCCATATAGAGTGTGTGTGTGTGTGTGTGTGTGTGTGAGAGTGAGTGAGTGTGTGCCCAGTGATAGATAGGCACCCTGCTCAGCGTTCGAATCCCAATCTGGATGGAGTTTCCATGTTCTCCCCGTGTCTGCGTGGGTTTCCTCCCACAGTCCAAAAACATGGATCAAGTCAATTGAATGCTCTAAATTGCCCCATATAGACTGTGTTTGTGCCCAGCGAGTGTGCCCATCACCTGAAACATTCTCCCCTGGATGGGCATAGTGACCCCCCCCCTCACGACCCTAATAGAGGATTAAGCAGAAGACAATAACCCAATTAAACATTTTGGATGTAAAGAAAACCTGAGCGCTATGCGGAATCCCACACAGACACAGAGAGAACATGCAAAGACTAAAGACAGGTACAGGACATGGGTTCTAATGACTTTGGAGTGACAGGTGAATCTGTTTGTCAGTAATATAAAGCAGATCTTTGTATTATCAATAAGCCAGTTTACACACAACTCTCCAATACGACTTAAAAAAGTATGAATACCACTAACGAAGGTCTGAGACAAACGAATGCTGCACACCGTGTCCCTGAAGACTCCGCAAACCTGTCCATCATGAACCTTTATCACCAACACCAACACAAAGTCCCACAAACACACGGAATGAGTCCTGATTCCGGAAAATTCTTTCTAAAACCAGAGTCTAAATACAAATAACCCAGAGTATTTACTGCATGCATCGTCCACTAGAGGGCAAACGACATGTGGTTGAGTTTCTGTAAGACTTTGCTGGAGCGTAAACAATCACATCAATCATATAGACGTCATCAAAATGTTTTTGCGATACCGGTGGCTTTAAAGGGTTAAAAGTTTCCTAAAATGTCCTCAAATCATCGAGAGCAAAAGTGAAGTGAAGGCGGCAAACACACGCAGTCAGCAACTGAAGCCGTCCCCCAGAGACAGTACGGGTGTCTGAGCGTCTGTCCTGACTGGACACCATCGCCTCATCCCCGTCCACGTTCCAAACCAGCTGCTAAGGTTAATCCAGTACCATGAGATTAGGGAAGCTAACACGCAGAACTGTCGCTCTACATACAGCGCTGGGGTTCGAATCACGGTGGCGTCATAAAAAAAAAAAAAAAAAAAAAAAGCTGGAAGATTTTCACTCAGGAGCTCAGGACCGCCGTCCAATCAGACGACAGGGATTATTTCAGACTCTAAGCGCGGTGGAAAAAACCTTACCTGCCATGTGATGCTGTATTAAGAAGAGCGGCCCTTCTGATCTGGGGTCAGTTATTGCTGATCATCGGCTGAATGCGTATTTCCGTACAGGTGAGAGGACTTACCTTTCGGAACGACTTACGTGTTTTATTTATGAGGAGACGGCGGGAGAGGAACAGAAGCAAAGGCTTGATGAATAAATCAAAAAGTTGCACTTACTGAAATAAAAGCCTCGGTCTCCACAGACGAACTGTAAAGTGTCCACGAGCTCTGCCCCGCACAGAGTCTCAGGCCCCGCCCAAACTGCAACTGGTGTTACGGTGAGTGCGCACAGCAGCAGCACAGGAGCAGGCACACGCCCGAAACACACACAGTGCATGATCCACTGCAGGAGAGGGAGAGAGAGAGAGAGAGAGAGAGAGAGAGAGAGAGAGAGAGAGAGAGAGAGAGAGAGAGAGAGAGAGAGAGAGAGCAGTCAGAAATACAGTGAGACAGAGAGAGAGAGAGAGAGAGAGACAGACCGAAAACGAGTCAGAAAGACAGTGAGACAGAGAGAGAGAGAGAAACAGAATATGAGAGAGAGAGAGAGAGAGAGACCAAAAACGAGTCAGAAAGACAGTGAGACCGAGGGCGAGAGAGAGAATGAAAGAGAGAGAGAGAGAGAGCGCAATACAGTGAGATAGAGTTACCGAAAGGTAGTGGCAAAAAAATACAGATAGAGAAAGTGATGCAGAGAGAGCGAGAGAGAGAGGGCGAAAGACAGGTTTATAAAAATATAATGACAGATTAGAAAGAGACACAGAGAAAAATATGAGAGAGAGAGAGAGAGAGAGAGAGAGAGAGAGACCAAAAACGAGAGAAGCAATCAGAAAGACAGAGAGAGGGAGAGAGATGAACAGAATGAGAGAGCATGAGAGAGAGACCAAAAACGAGTCAGAAAGACAGTGAGACAGAGGGAGAGAGAGGAACAGAATGAGGGAGAGGGAAAGAGAGAGAGAGAGAGAAACCGAAAACGAGTCAGAAAGACAGTGAGACAGAGAGACAGAGGGAGAGAGAGGAACAGAATGAGAGAGAAAAGAAAGAGTGAGAGAGAGAGAGGTAGTGGCATACAAATACAGATAGAGAAAATGATGCAGAGAGAGAGAGAGAGAGAGAGAGAGAGAGAGAGAGAGATACAAAGAGGGCAAAAGACAGGTTTATAAAAATATAATGACAGATGAGAAGAAGAGACACAGAGAAAAATATGAGAGAGTAGAGTGAGATGTAGAGAAAGAGAGAGATACAGAAAGACAGAGCAAAAGAGAGAAAATGTGATATAAAAAAGAGAGAGAGTTATGGATAGAACCAGAGATACACAGACAGCAAGACAGAAAGAGAGAGAGAGAGAGAGAATGAGAGTGCAAGAGAGGGAGAGAGAGAGAGAGAGAGAGAGAGAGAGAGAGAGAGAGGTTGGGGGTTAGTTTGCATCAGCTTGGATCCACCCTCCTCTGAAACTCATCCACTTTTAACAACAAAACTGTTTACCATCAGATTTCAAACCGAAAAGTCCCGATTCGCTGAAATCTCAGCGTTTAGTTTGGTGTTGAGGTCAAAAACAATCCGAAAACCCAGAACAGAAATAAAGTTGCACCCGAGCCAAGAGTCTTTAAATAAACCCACTGCGAGTGGAACCCATGGAGAGGACCTTCCACTGAATCTCCAGAAAAAGCCATCAGTGCAGTCA
This sequence comes from Corydoras sp. C115, assembly GCA_019802505.1. Taxonomy (NCBI): domain Eukaryota; kingdom Metazoa; phylum Chordata; class Actinopteri; order Siluriformes; family Callichthyidae; genus Corydoras; species Corydoras sp. C115. The sequence goes on along the minus strand of JAFMOC010000177.1, from coordinate 93,214 downwards.
GTATGGAGAGAACAGCAGACTGCTCAGTGTGATTTTAAACACAATCATTCAAATAAATTAATACATTTCATTAAATTGGGCTTTGGTTTGAATCGGCTGATGACCTTTAGAATAAAGACTCGCAGACTTTGAGATCCTCATGAACCCCATTTATTAAATGCACCTCGAGTTGACGACGTCTGAGGGAAATAACGCCATGGGGGCAATACCCCAATACCCCTGTCATTACCCCAATACCCCCGTCATTACCCCAATACAACCGTCATTACCCCAATACCACCGTCATTACCCCAATACCCCGTCATTACCCCAATACCCCTGTCATTATTCCAGTCATTACCCCAATACCCCATCATTACCACCGTCATTACCCCAATACCCCCGTCATTACCACCGTCATTACCCCAATACCCCCGTCATTACCCCCGTCATTACCACCGTCATTACCCCAATACCCCCGTCATTACCACAATATCCCCGTCATTACCCCAGTATCCCCGTCATTACCACCGTCATTACTCCAGTACCCCCGTCATTACCTTAATACCCCCGTCATCACCCCAATACCCCCGGTCATTACCCCCGGTGCGCGCTGCGGACCCCGCTGGAGAGCCGGCACACTTGTCTCGGTGTCATTACGCACCCGGGAACCGAACCCGGACGCGTTCCAGCCGGACGGCGTGGATGAGGTGCGCGTCCTCACGGCCGGAGGGGCGTCGGGTTCCTCGAACCCACGCACCCACGAACCCACGCACCTCACCCTGCGCACTGCGCCAAGGGTCCGAGCGCACGGCTCAGCCTCACCCGAACCTTAGAACCACAGACACCCCAAGACTAGTTTTGCGAGCATCAGGCGGTGTGTGTGTGTGTGTGTGTGTGCGGAACGTGTGCACTCCTGTAAGGCGCACAGCGCTAAATGATCCGCGTCGGTTTCTCTAAAGGTTCTCCATGTGCGCAAAATAAAGGAACCTTCAAACGGCGGATGTCGTCCGTCCGTCCGTCTGTCTGTCTGTATTTGTAAATAGTAGCTGCTTTGTTTGCATGCGGGATGAAGTCGGTGTGCGGAGGAAAATGTGCGCAAAGTTACCTTCAGGACGTCACGCTGGAGGAGGCGTGCAGGCATCACCGCGGCGCTCCGGCGAAGGCAGCAGCAACTTGTTCAAAAGTCATTTAAAAAAAAAAAAGAAAAGAAAAGAAGAAGCAGCAGCAGCAGCAGGAGGACAGGAGGAGGACAAGGAGGAGGACAAGCAGGAGGACGACGTGAGCGCGCCCGGTGTCACGGCTCGGTATTCCGACTTTGTTCCATTGCGCAGGCTCGAACCGGAGACGTGAGATTCGGCGCGCAGGAGACGGATTTAGAGAGAAAATCCCTCACATTTATCTGCATTACGCAGGCATTCTCAACAGGAAACAGCTGGGGCAGCGCGCGCCCGCTCCCCGTGCTCCAGCTATTCGGTGAGCACTTTGGGCCCGCGTTCAAATGACGTCATCGCCCCCCCCCCCACACACACACACACTTTCTTTTTTTTTTTTTTTTTTTTTTCTGAGGAGCGGGCTGAGTTTCGAGCTCTCCAAACGCTCGGAGTCACCGCGCCACCCGGGTCCGAGCCCAGCCGCGCAGGCTGCCACCACTCCACTCACCGTCCAGAGCTCCGGCTGCGGCTGCAGAAAGGGGGTTTGTGTGTGTGTTGTGTGTGTGTTGTGTGTGTGTGGGTGTGTTGTGTGTTTTTTGTGTGTTTGTAAACCAACAGGGCGGCATGATGGCTTAGTGGTTGGCACGTTCGCCTCTCAGCGCTAGGGATTCCCGGTTCGAATCCCCATTTGGTTGGAGTTTGCATGTTCTCCCCGTGTCCGTGTGGGTTTCCTCCGGGTTCTCCGGTTTCCTCCCACAGTCCGAAAACATGGATCAAGTCAATTGAGTTCTCCAAATTTCCCCATATAGAGTGTGTATGTGAGTAAGTGTGTGCCCAGCGATAGATTGCTGTCCTGTCCTGGGTGTATCTGCCCAGCGCCCGAAACGTTCTCCCCTAGATGGGCATGGGGAACCCCACCGCGACCCTGATAGAGGATAAAGCGGAAGATAATGGATGAATGAATGAATCCAAAAACATGGATCAAGTCAATTGAGTTCTCCAAATTGCCCCATATAGAGTGTGTGTGTGAGTGAGTGTGTGCTCAGCGATAGATTGGTGTCCTGTCCTGGGTGTATCTGCCCAGCGCCCGAAACGTTTTCCCCTGGATGGGCATGGGGAACCCCACCGCGACCCTAATAGAGGATAAAGCGGAAGATAATGGATGAATGAATGAGTCCAAAAACATGGATCAAGTCAATTGAGTTCTCCAAATTGCCCCATATAGAGTGTCTGTGTGAGTGAGTGTGTGTCCAGCAATGGATTGGCGCCCTGTCCTGGGTGTATCTGCCCAGCGCCCGAAATGTTCTCCCCTGGATGGGCATGGGAAACCCCCCCCCCCCCCCCATGACCCTAATATAGGATAAAAGCGGAAGATAATGGATGAATGAATGTAAACCAACAATCACAGAGATGTCATGATGTGATGGAGAGCCAGGAGAGTTGGGCTGAGCGCGGAAGGGTGAACGCAACCAGGGCATCCACATGGTGAGAAGAAGGCATGAAGGGCGCTGGTAGCTCAGTGGTTAGGGCGTTGGGCATTGGGCTATCAATCTGAAGGTTGGGGGTTCAAATCCCAGGTCCACTGAAGTTACCAGTGTGGGTCCTTGAGCAAGACCCTTAACCCTCATTGCTCCAGGGATGCTGTGATGAACCCTGTGCTCACCTTGTAAGGCGCTTTGGATAAAAGCGTCTGCTAAATGACCAAATGTAAATGTAAATAATCAGCGTCTAATCCGATGCCCAGCCGACTGATTGGGTCTAAAATATTTATTAATGGTAATAAGAGTGCTTTAATTTGTATAATCTTGGGTTGTTTATGGCAGTTTTGATCGGTAAAGAGAAGGTAGCTCAGTGGTTAGGGTGTTGGGCTATCAATCTGAAGGTTGGGGGTTCAAATACCAGGTCCACTAAAGTTACCAATGTGGGTCCTTGAGTAAGACCCTTAACCCTCATTGCTCCAGGGATGTTGTGATGAACCCTGTGCTCACCTTGGAAGTCGCTTTGGATAAAACCATCTGCTAAATGACATCTGCCATAAAGGTAATGAATTTCAAGTCCAAGTTATGTCTTGTGTGTTGATTTATTCATTTTGTAAAGTGTCTTCGAGGTCCCTAAAAGCGCTATATAAATAAAATGTATTATTATTATTATTATTATTATTATTATTATTATTATTATTATTATTATTATACATTAAGTCACCTCTATGAGGATCTCTGCAGAGTGATTGGGCGTGGGTGATTGATGCGTTGGCGGCGCGACAGAGCTCGGTCCACGGCGGTCTGGCTGACCGTGCAGGAATGAGCCCTCTCTCACGAAACACACAGCGCAAGTCATTAAGGGAGTTCCTAGAAAGGTTTCTCTCCGCTGACAAAGCAGGGGTAGGAGCAGCGGGGATAGGCCACGGTGAGCCAGTTCGTACCCGTAACCGTGTGTTCACACGCAGCATCCATCCTTCCATTATCTTCCGCTTTATCCTCTACTATTCCCCACGTCCAGGGGAGAACGTTTCGGTCGCTGGGTAGAAACACCAAGGACAGGGCGCCAATATATAACTGTACACACTCACTCACACACACTCTATATGGGGCAATTTAGAGCATTCCATTCACCTTGACCCATGCTTTTGGACTGAAACCGGAGAACCCGGAGGAAACTCACCCGGACACGGGGAGAACATGGAAACTCCACTCAGATTGGGATTCGAACTGGGAATCCCCAGCACTGAGAGGAGAACATGCCAAACCACTAAGCCACTGTGCCGCCCCCAGCAGGACTCATTCCGTCATTAAAGGTTCTCCATCAGACCCAGGTCCCGACCCCGGGCTCCTCAGAGTTTGTTTTTTGCTGATTCAGTCATTTTCCAAGTTACTCTAATAAGAACTGGACGCCCCTGCTCCATCACAGGGCAGACACACACATACATTCTACCCTCGGAGATGGAGAACACGCAAACCACACAGAAAGGACCTAGTCCATGCTGCCCAGGAACCAAAGCTAATGGTTCTCTACAGAACCCATCCATCCATCCATTATCTTCTGTCTTATCCTCTACTAGGGTCGTGTGTGGGGGGGGGTGCCCATGCCCATCCAGTGAAGAACATCTCAGGCGCTGGGCAGATACACCCAGGACAGGACACCAATCTATCGCTGGACACACTCACTCACACAGACACACTCTATATGGGGCAATTTGTAGAATTCAATTGACTTGATCCATGTTTTTGGACTGTGGGAGGAAACCGGAGAACCCCGAGGAAACCCATGCGGACACGGGGAGAACATGGAAACTCCACCCGGATTGGGAATCGAACAGGGAAGCCCTAGCACTGAGAGGAGAACATGCCAAACCACTAATCCACCATGCCACCCTTCTTTACAGAACCCTGAACACGCAAAAGAACCCTTCACTGGTTTAAAAGGTTCCATGTTCGGTGAAATGGTTCCTCATTTCAACAGAGAACATGTGTTTGTAAAAAGCCTTTGATTTAATTTAGTTCCAAAATCACCCCGAACCTCAGAAGAAGGGTTATGGTCCATACTGTGTGAGAGTTTGCATGTTCTCCCCACATCTGTATGGATGTTCTTGGTGAATTCGTGTCCTCACTCGACCCGAACATGTCCGTCAGGTGAGTTAAGGATGTAAAATAAATAAATAAAATAAATTCACATCAAGGGCGGCACGGTGGCTTCCATGTTCTCCCCGTGTCCGCATGGGTTTCCTCCGGGTTCCCGGTTTCTTCCAACAGTCCAAAAACATGGATCAAGGTCAATTGAATTCTCCAAATTGCCCCATATAGAGTGTGTGTGTGTGTGTGTGGGTGTGTGCCCAGTGATAGATTGGCGTCCTGTCCTGGGTGTATCTGCCCAGCGCCCGAAACGTTCTCCCCTGGATGGGCATGGGCATGGGCATGGGCATGGGCATGGGGAACCCCCCCCACACACACACACACACACACACACACACACACACAACCCTAATAGAGGATAAAGCAGAAGATAATGGATGGATAAAATTATTATTGTATTTGTAACATAAGGTCAGTGAAGCAGGTTGTAAAGAAGGAAAAGAAACAAGAGGAAGAGAACAAAGTGAATACAGAAGCGACGAAAATCCTCAGAAAGAAAACCGAGAAGAAACAAAGAAACGATTTCAGAGACATGATTAAGAAATGAGGGAGGCTGCGATCGTTAGAAAACAAACGGGATGTGAGCTGATGATGGACAGCTGAAGGTCACCGCAGGACGTGAGCTGATGAAGGACAGCTGAAGGTCACCGCAGGACTGATGGGGGATTATTAAATGAGAGGGGATTGAAAACGGAGGATGCAGGATGAAGAAGAAAGGCGAGAGGGACTGATCTAATATGCATATGGTAACGTTCTCCGTCACAGAGATGGAACAGAACTCTGACCTGAAACTTTTAAAAGAAACTTAATCGTCCAAGAAAATTCAGCCAGAGACCCAAAGCACTGAATCTGCACTCCAACCAAACTCCCAGTCTGACGCCAGAGTGAACCTGCTCACCTTCACCCTCCAAACAAAGCTTCATCCACCAATCATCCTGCAGCATCCACCATGAGAACCGTAATCTGACCCCTGCCCCCCCAAAACCCAAAAACATCACCCTCCAAACAAAGCTTCATCCACCAATCATCCTGCAGCATCCACCATGAGAACCGTAATCTGACCCCTGCCCCCCCAAAACCCAAAAACATCACCCTCCAAACAAAGCTTCATCCACCAATCATCCTGCAGCATCCACCATGAGAACCGTAATCTGACCCCTGCCCCCTTCCAAAAAAAAACCCCATAACATCATCCTTCAAAGAAACCTTTACCTTCCAAACAAACCTTCATCCACCAATCATCCTGCAGCATCCACCATGAGAACCGTAATCTGACCCCTGCCCCCTTCCAAAAAAAAACCCCATAACATCATCCTTCAAAGAAACCTTTACCTTCCAAACAAACCTTCATCCACCAATCATCCTGCAGCATCCATCACGAGAACCTTAATCTGACACCGGCACCCCCCAAAACATCAGCCTCCAAACCTTCATCCACCAATAATCTTGCAGCATCCACCATGAGAACCTTAATCTGCCCCCCCAAAACCCCAAAACATCACCCTCCAAACTAAGCTTCATCCACCAATCATCCTGCAGCATCCACCATGAGAACCGTAATCTGATCCCTGACCCCTTCCAAAAAAACCCATAACATCATCCTCCAAAGAAACCTTCACCCTCCAAAGAAACCTTCACCCTCCAAACAAACCTTCACCCTCCAAACAAAGCTTCACCCTCCAACCATCCTGCAGCATCCATCACAAGAACCTTAATCTGACCCCTGCCCCCCAAAAAAACCAAAAACATCAGCCTCCAAACAAACCTTCATCCACCAATCATCCTGCAGTATCCACCACGAGAACCTTAATCTGCCCCCTGGCCTGCCAGAAACCCAAAAATTTCATCCTCCAAACGAAGCTTCATCCACTCATAATCCTGCAGCATCCACCACGTGAACCTTAATCTGCCCCCTGCCCCCCTGCCCCCCTGACCAAAACATCATCCTCCGAATAAAGCTTCATCCACCCATAATCCTGCAGCATCCACCACGTGAACCTTAATCTGCCCCCTGTCCCCCTTCCCAAAAACCGCAAAACATCACCCATTATGTTCCGCTTTATCCTCTACTAGGGTCGTGGTGGGTTCCCCATGCCCATCTAGGGGAGAAGGTTTCGGGCGCTGGGCACATGCACCCAGGACAGGGGGGCAATCATTCAATGGGCACACACTCACTTACACACACTCACACACACTCTATATGGGGCAATTTGGAGAATTCAATTCATGTTTTTGGGTAAAGGACATACCTGTAACCGTATGTTCACACACCCAGGACAGGTTGCCAATCGATCACTATGGGGCAATTTGGAGAATTCAATTGACATTGAATACATGTTTTTGGACTATGGGTGGAAACCGGAGAACCCGGAGAAAACCCACATGGACACGGGGAGAACATGGAAAAACTCCACCCAGATTGGGATTCGAACCGGGAATCCCCAGCACTGAGAGGAGAACATGCCAAACCACTAAGGGATGAAGGCGGATCAATAAAAGCACATCACACGGGGTTGTGCGGGCGGAGAAGCATCCATTCTCCGGGGGAACAGGGGGGGTGGGGGGGCAGGTGGTGCGTCTGTAAGGTGGAAGAAGAAAGAAATGAAGTCTTACCAGAAAACGGAGGAGGTGAAGCGTTTAAGCAGAGAACCGTAATAAACCGGAGAACGAGATCAAAGCCAGCAGACTGCAGGTTCAGAAGTTCATCAGGAGGAAGAGGAGGAGGAGGAGGAGGAAGAGGAGGAGGGGACCGCCGTCACTGTGATGAGACCTCCATAACAGCCGTGGAGACAGGTGCCACAGATGGAACTCCCATACGAGCTTTGGAGCAGAACATCGGCGGCAGGCAGCCAGTTACCGTTCCAGCCAATCAGATCCCTCCAAATCCAGGAGGTGATGTAGCTGAATCTGCAAAGTCAACACAACAGAGAACACAGAACCAAGTTTGGACGGAGCTCTAATGCTCCGTATGTATGCGGACGGACCATTGAAGAATAAGCCAGAGGGGTTAGTGGGGTCTGAGTGGTTGGCATGTTCTCCTCTCAGCGCTAGGGATTTCCGGTTCAAATCCCAATCTGGGTGGAGTTTCCATGTTCTCCCCGTGTCCGCGTCGGTTTCCTCCGGGTTCTCCGGTTTCCTCCCACAGTCCAAAAACATGGATCAAGGTCAATTGAGTTCTCCAAATTGCCCCATATAGAGTGTGTCTGTGTGTTTGTGTTTACCCAGTGTGTGGGTGCAGGTGTGACTCCACCATCTCCATCCTCCTCCATGCAGATTGCGGTGCACCCCCCTTGTCCTGTCCTGGGTGTATCTGCCCAGCGCCCGAAACGTTCTCGCCTGGATGGGCATGGAGAACCCCCCCCACAAGTTCCCAATGCCTATAGTATAGGATAAAGCTGAAGATAATGGATGGATGGATGTTCTCCTCTCAGCTCTAGGGATTCCCGGTTCGAATCCCAATCTGGGTGGAGTTTCCATGTTCTCCTCGTGTCCGCGTGGGTTTCCTCCGGGTTCTCCGGTTTCCTCCCACAGTCCAAAAACATGGATCAAGGTCAATTGAATTCTCCAAATTGCCCCATATAGAGTGTGTTTGTGTGAGTAAGTGTGTGTCCAGTGATAGATTGCCACCCTGTGTATCTGCCCAGTGCCCGAAACGTTCTCCCCTGGGGGGGGTATGTGTATGGGTGGGGGGTGCTCATTCCAAACTGGAGAACTTACAGTTCTCCACCAGCACTATCCTCTTCCCTTTCATATCCTTTATTTCTCCTTTACTTTTCGGTTCCTTCCCCGGTCCCCCCCCCGCCCCCCCGTCTCTCTGTTTTTTCCACCCCCCCCCCGCCCTTTGTTCCGTTTCACATTTTCCTGGCACCCGAATCCTCTCTAAAGCTCCGGTCTCCAGTGTCAGTCTGCGTTCGATCGGCAGGTGTGACTCCACCATCTCCATCCTCCTCCATGCAGATTGTGGTGCACCCCCCCGCCCCCCCCTCCTCCCTCCTCCCTCCTGCTGTGTGTGCTCCTCTCTGAGGGAGTCGGCGACCGGCGTGAACTCACTGACCACCGAGTGCAGATCCACCGTCGCTCCGGGGGGTGGGTGGTGGGTGGAGTGGGGGTGAGGGTGCCAGCAGAGGTCCCCACGTCCTTTAGAAATACATGTTATCATCCCGTCATCTACCGCGTGACCTCATCACTCGATGCCACAGGAAACGTTCTGCAGCGGGTTGATACATCTGCATTCAGTCACGTTCTCTTCACTTTCTCACAATGTTCTCTTAACGTTCTCTTAACGTTCTCCTCACGTTCTCTTAACTTTCTCACATTCTCTTAACGTTCTCACATTCTCTTAACATTCTCTTAATGTTCTCACATTATCTAAAACATTCTCTTAACGTTTTCACGTTCTCTTAACATTCTCTTAACGTTCTCACGTTCTCTTCACGTTCTCACGTTCTCCTCACGTTCTCTTAACTTTCTCACATTCTCTTAACGTTCTCACATTCTCTTAACATTCTCTTAACATTCTCACATTCTCTAAAACGTTCTCTTAACGTTTTCACGTTCTCTTAACATTCTCTTAACGTTCTCACGTTCTCTTCACGTTCTCACATTCTCTTAACGTTCTCACAATCTCTTAACTTTCTCTTAACGTTCTCACGTTCTCTTAATGTTCTCAGATTCTCTTAACGTTCTCTTAATGTTCTCACGTTCTCTTAACATTCTTACGTGCTCTTAACATTCTCTTAACGTTCTCACATTCTCTTAACGTTTTCTTAATGTTCTAACATTCTCTTAACGTTCTCACGTGCTCTTAACATTCTCTTAACATTCTCACATTCTCTTAACGTTCTCACGTTCTCTTAACGTTCTCACGTGCTCTTAACATTCTCTTAACGTTCTCACATGCTCTTAACATTCTCTTAACGTTCTCACATTCTCTTCACATTCTTTTAACGTTCTCATGTTCTCTTCACGTTCTCACATTCTCTTAACATTCTCTTAATGTTCTCACGTTCTCTTAACGTTCTCACAATGTTCTCAGTGGAACACTGACAGAACCCTAAAACAATTGGGGGACGACGACCTTCCTGCTTTGTGCTTCGTCTCTTTAACTCCAGCAGTGACCCTCAGGAGAAGATGCTGATGATCACCTGACCGAGGGGCAGCATAGCCCTCTGACCTGCTGCAGGTGGAGGATCATCCATCCACCCATTATCTTCCGCTTTATCCTCTACTAGGGTCACGGGGGTGGGGTTCCCCATGCCCATCCAGGGGAGAACATTTCAGGCGCTGAGCAGATACACCCAGGACAGGGGGGCAATCTATCACTGGGCACAAACACACTATATGGGGCAATTTGGAGAATTCAATTCACCTTGATCCATGTTTTTTGGACTGTGGAAGGAAACCGGAGATCCCGGAGGAAAGCCACGCGGACACGGGGAGAACATGCAAACCACCCAGATTGGGATTCCAACCGGGAATCCCTAGCTCTGAGAGGAGAACATGCCAACCACTAAGCCACCATGCCGCCTCAGGTGGAGGACCAGCCTCACTTTATTTCTCCACGATCCTGAACGTGTAAGCTCGTCTCTTCTTCTCCTGCTCTGGAACGGAGTGGAGGGATCTCCAAAGTGGAACCCTGGTTTCTGTAGGTCAGATCTTCAAGATGTTCGGTTCCTTTCATCCTCTGAAGAGAACATCAGGCTCCACGAGGAGGACTTAACGGGGGAAATGAGAACATCCTGGACCTGCTGGAAGGTTCTCCGCAGACCGCGAGCCGAGCTTCATCAACCTGTTAGCGATTAACGGGGATTAAACGGCCAATCCCCCGAACGACGCGGGACTCCCACCCGGTTCCGATTACGGAGAACGTCTGAGCACCTGAGCACCTTCCACGCAGCGAGACCCCACCCACGGGTCCGGCTGCGGTCCACACGTCTGCTTCTGATTGACGACCAGAGCGGCTTTCCGCATTAAGCGCCAGTCAAATGATCTGGGTTCTGATTCATGCTAATGAAGCGCGACTGGAAACTCGTTGGCGGCGCTGCAGTTACACGCAGAGACAAAAGATGCTCTGTCCAACCCGCTGATAAAGACGCGGACGTTCAGCCACCGCCTTAAAGTCCCACGTTCTGAATGACGCTTCCTTCAACCTCGGTTCTAATAAAGAACCAGAGTGTGGAACCAGAAATGACATCATACCCGACCTACACCACGGTTCTACACTGAAATCCACTGAGGCACGGAAACGAGAATTATTACAGAAATATAATAGACATTCTAACAGGGTGGCACAGTGGCTTAGTGGTTGGCATGTTCTCCTCTCATTGCTGGGGATTCCCAATCTGGGTGGAGTTTCTATGTTCTCCCCCTGTCCGTGTGGGTTTCCTCCGGGTTCTCCGGATTCCTCCCAAGGTCCAAAAACATGGATCAAGTTCAATGGAATTCTCCAAATTGCCCCATAAAGAGTGTCTGTATGTCCAGTGTTATATTGGCGTCCTGTTCTGGGTGTATCTGCCCAGCGCCCGAAACGTTCTCCCCTGGATGGGCATGTAGAACCCCTCCGCAACCCTAATAGAGGATAAAGTGGAGGACAATGGATGGATATATTTGGGCAGAATGGTGGTGTAGTGGTAAACACGTCTTGAATCCCGATCTGCGTGGATTTGCATGTTCTCCCCGTGTCCGTGTGGGTTTCCTCCGGATTCTCCGGTTTCCTCCCACAGTCCAAAAAACATGGATCAAGGTCAATTGAATTCTCCAAATTGCCCCATTTAGAGTGTGTTTATGTGAGTGAGTGTGCCCAGCGCCCAAAACGTTCTACCCTGGATGGGCATGGGGAACCCCACCCCCCTCGCGACCCTAGTAGAGGATAAAGCCAAGATAATGGATGGATGGATGGATTTTGCAGCTTGGGGATGTGAAGGCTGAGTGGTTGGCATGTTCTCCTCTCAGCGCTGGGGATTCAGGTACGAATTTGATGTTGGTGGAGTTTCCATGTCCATGTGGGATTCTTCAGGGATATCCAGTTTCCTCCCACAGTCCAAAAACATGGATTCAAGGTAAATTGAATGCATTGAATTGCCCCATATAGTGTGTGTTTGTGTCCAGCGATAAATTAGCTGGGTGTTTCTATGTGTATTAATGGGAACGATAATGAGCTGTGGTGACATACAGAACCTGGGACAATGTGCCTGGGACAGTCTCTGGGACAATGAGCCTTCAGAGCCATTTCCTCTGGAGGGCAAACTGCAGGTTGTTTTATAGAAATGTCTGCGTATCCGGAGCTCCAGGCCTCTGCCGGAATATAAATACATCAAAAAGAAGTAGAACAAACACTACAGAACCGATTCCATCGTTAAATCCTTGTGGTTGTCCACCTCGAGCGAGTCAGCAGAACATCGCCCGACCACCGGCTCTCCATCACGAAGCGTGCCGCCGGTCCCATCGGCAAGCGTAGCGTGGTTGTGACTGTGAGGATGGCAGCGGGACCGGGGTGCCTCTCGGTCCCCCTGGCACGAGGGTCGTGGGTGGGGTGCTCCGGTTTACCCGCTGCCTGGTTGCTGGTTGTGTCCAAGCTGCCGCAGGTTGCCAGGCCTCAATTACGGGGGAGTCATCCAGGACATACTGAAGCAATTACAGCCTCATATAAATCAATAAACTGCTGCTGCCGCCGCCGCCGCCGCCGCTGCTGCTTTAAAAACGTGATCTGATCCCAGCTCAGCTCAGCTCAGCTCAGCTTCACTCCCCCGACGCCGGGTCCTGCCTTTACTCCAGCTGAAGGTGTAAAGTCAGTCGGACATTTATGTATCTGAGGAATAGATTCAAGATTCACGAAAATGTTATCATTAATATCACATGTGGTACATGAGACAAGAACGAAATGATGGGTCACGAACCCCGATTACCCTGTTCTTTTAAAGTTATAATTTAAATTTAAAATTTAAAGAAGAAAATGGGCGGCACGGTGGCTTAGTGGTTAGCACGTTCTCCTCTCAGCGCTAGAGATTCCCGGTTCCAACAGTCCAAAAACATGGATCAAGTCAATTGAATTCTCAAAATTGCCCCATATAGAGTGTGTTTGTGTGAGTGAGTGTGTGCCCAGCGATGGATTGGCGCCCTGTCCTGGGTCTATCTGCCCAGCGCCCGAGACGTTCTCCCCTGGATGGGCATGGGGAACCCCACCGCGACCCTAATAGAGGATAAAGCGGGAGATAATGAATGAATGAATAAAGAAGAAAATTAGATAAAAAATAGTATATAGATATGTGAAATATAATAGAATGTACAACTATGAATATATAATATATTCAACTACAAAGTATGAATATAATATAGAATATCCATCCATTATCTTCCGCTTTATCCTCTATTGGGGTTGCGGGTGGGGGGAGAACGTTTCGGGCGCTGGGCAGATACACCCAGGACAGGACGCCAATCTATCGCTGGACACACACTCACTCACACAGACAAACTCACACGGACACGGGGAGAACATGGAAACTCCACTCAGATTGGGATTCGAACCGGGAATCCCCAGCACTGAGAGGAGAACATGCCAACCACTAAGCCACTGTGCCGCCCCCAGCGGGACTCATTCCGTCATTAAAGGTTCTCCATCAGACCCAGGTCCCGACCCCGGGCTCCTCCGAGTTTGTTTTTTGCTGATTCAGTCATTTTCCAAGTTACTCTAATAAGAACTGGACGCCCCTGCTCCATCACAGGGCACACACACACAAACATTCTACCCTCGGAGATGGAGAACATGCAAACCACACAGAAAGGACCTAGTCCATGCTGCCCAGGAACCAAAGCTAATGGTCACGGGGGGGTTCCCCATGCCCGTCCAGTGGAGAACTTTTCGGGCGCTGGGCAGATAGACCCAGGACAGGCCGCCAATCTATTGCTGGACACACACTCACTCACACAGACACACTCTATATGGGGCAATTTGGATAAATATATGTATATACAGTATATAAAATACATTTAAGAGAATATATATATATATATAAAGTATGCCCAGCGATGGATTGGCGCCCTGTCCTGGGTCTATCTGCCCAGTGCCCGAGACGTTCTCCCCTGGATGGGCATGGGGAACCCCTCCGCGACACTAATATAGGATAAAGCGGAAGATAATGGATGAATGAATATATATAAAGTAGTATACAATAGATATAAATATAAAATTGAAATATAGCAGCATATAAACGGTGCATGTGAGATGAGATGATGAGGTATTTAGGTGGCGTGATGATAACGTGTGTGAATGTTTTCAGATGGAGTTTGTGAGTCTTACAGGTTCTGCTATGAAGCTGTTCCTCAGTCTGTTCGTTAAATCCTTTATGGATTAATACGGCTTTTTTAATTTACATTTCTCTTATTAATTCAGATTAACATGTTCCTCTCCTTCTTCATTTCACGGCTGGGAGTTCATTTGATCTGCAGATGGTCACAGCCTGCGTTTCCTTCCCTTAAAAAACATCTACAGTCCTCGTTCTTAACCCTGCAGATCACTTCGAGTGAAGCACAGGCAGGTTCTGTACAGGTTCTGTGCAGGTTCTGTACAGGTTCTATGCAGGTTCTATGCAGGTTCTGTACAGGTTCTATACAGGTTCTGTACATGGTCTGTACAGGTTCTGTACAGGTTCTATACAGGTTCTGTGCAGGTTCTGTGCAGGTTCTGTGCAGGATCTATGCAGGTTCTGTGCAGGTTCTGTGAAGGTTCTTTACAGGTTCTGTGCAGGTTCTATACAGGTTTTGTGCAGGTTCTATACAGGTTCTGTGCAGGTTCTGTGCAGGTTCTATACACATGCCTCACGTATGATGCTGCATAAAGTCATGCAGTTTGATCACAGTGCTTTAGATCACCTGTTGTTTACGACTTTTTGGCTGATTAACCGTTACACAGCGCCATCTGGTGTCTGCAACATGAACAGATGAAGAAATGAGCCTGCACTTAGACTGGCAACCAGCAGAGGGCAACATTGCCAAACTGCGTGAGGGATATTTACAGGATGAAACAGGATTAACATCAAACATACAAATCAATTCAGAGATTAAAATAATGATTTTAACTAATTAACTTACAATTTATTTTATTTTAATTATTTTATTTTAATAAAGTTATGTTGTGATATCAAATTCTAATACTAAAATACTTCGACTTGATAGTTTAATATGAGAAACGACTACATGATGAGAATAATACTATGAGTTTTAAACCGATGACACTCGTGTTGTTTTAATTACAGCGTCGGGGTGGAGCTTGGTTTGGTGGAGGTGAGGAGGCTCAGATTGAGTTCGGGTGGAGGTGAGGAGGTTCAGATTGAGTCCGGGTGGAGGTGAGGAGGCTCAGATTGAGTCCGGGTGGAGGCTCAGAGGCTCAGATTGAGTTCGGGTGGAGGCTCAGAGGCTCAGATTGAGTTCGGGTGGAGGCTCAGAGGCTCAGATTGAGTCCGGGTGGAGTTGAGGAGGCTCAGATTGAGTTCGGGTGGAGGTGAGGAGGCTCAGATTGAGTTCGGGTGGAGGTGAGGAGGTTCAGATTGAGTTCGGGTGGAGGTGAGGAGGTTCAGATTGAGTCCGGGTGGAGGTGAGGAGGCTCAGATTGAGTCCGGGTGGAGGTGAGGAGGCTCAGATTGAGTTCGGGTGGAGGCTCAGAGGCTCAGATTGAGTTCGGGTGGAGGCTCAGAGGCTCAGATTGAGTCCGGGTGGAGTTGAGGAGGCTCAGATTGAGTTCGGGTGGAGGTGAGGAGGCTCAGATTGAGTTCGGGTGGAGGTGAGGAGGCTCAGATTGAGTTCGGGTGGAGTTGAGGAGGCTCAGATTGAGTTCGGGTGGAGTTGAGGAGCTCATATTGAGTTCGGGTGGAGTTGAGGAGCTCATATTGAGTTCGGGTGGAGTTGAGGAGGCTCATATTGAGTTCGGGTGGAGTTGAGTTCGGGTGGAGTTGAGGAGCTCATCTTGAGTTCGGGTGGAGTTGAGGAGCTCATATTGAGTTCGGGTGGAGTTGAGGAGCTCATATTGAGTTCGGGTGGAGTTGAGGAGGCTCATCTTGAGTTCGGGTGGAGTTGAGGAGGCTCATCTTGAGTTCGGGTGGAGTTGAGGAGGCTCATCTTGAGTTCGGGTGGAGTTGAGGAGGCTCATCTTGAGTTTGGGTGGAGTTGCAGAACGCTGCTGCAAATCGTCTTCGGATCATTTAAGATTCCACAGATAAGTTCAGGTAAGGGAGATGTGTCTAAACACTGAAATGTCGGTATTTTACTCAGATCGCGTTGTTTAAATGTGTTGAGTTATTCATTCATTCATCATCTTCCGCTTTATCCTCTGGTGTTCCCCATGCCCATCCAGGGGAGAACGTTTCGGGCGCTGGGCAGATACACACAGGACAGGGGGGCAATCTATCACTGGGCCCACACTCACTCACACAGACACACTCAATATGGGGCAATTTGGAGAACTCAATTAACTTGATCCATGTTTTTAGACTGTGGGAGGAAACCGAAGAACCCGGAGGAAACCCACACGGACACGGGGAGAACATGGAAACTCCACCCAGATGGGGATTCAAACCGGGAATGTGTTGAGTTAGTTACTGAAAAATGTCCTGAGCTGTTAGATATTTTTTAGTGAAGCTTCATTAATTGTTGAGTAACTATCATCCAATTAAATATAACAAGCTCATTTACACAGGTACGACAAACGTAACTTCAAAACAAAACTTGTGTTCATTTCTTTTGTTTTTTTCATGTTTGTTTTTTAAAAATTTTTTTAGACTGACCCTTCTGTCAACATGGTGAGTATTATTTAGTTTCTTCATCAATATAATTTAATAAACTCTGTTCTTGAGATCACATGATTAATGACGGGGCAGCACGGTGGCTTAGTGGTTAGCGTTTCCATGTTCCATGTTCCATGGTTCTCCTCTCAGCGCTAGGGATTCCCGGTTCGAATCCCAATCTGGGTGGAGTTTCCATGTTCACCCCGTGTCCCCGTGGGTTTCCTCCGGGTTCTTCGGTTTCCTCCCACAGTCCAAAAAAATGGATCAAGGTCAACTGAATTCTCCAAATTGCCCCATATAGAGTGTGTCTGTGTGAGTGAGTGTGTGTCCAGTGATAGATTGGTGTCCTGTCCTGGGTGTATCTGCCCAGCGCCCGAAACGTTCTTCCCTGGATGGGGATGGTGATGGGGAACCCCTCCCCCCTGACCCTAATAGAGGATAAAGCCGAAGATGGATGGATGACCACCTCAGCCTGAAACAGCTCGATAAGATCAGATTCAGTTATGCAAATCTGATCCGAGCAGAAAATCAGAACTGTGAGCTGCAGTCACCTTTTAAACGTCTCTTCCCGTCGTGATCACAGCCCGGCAAGAAGGGAGGGAAAGGCAAGAGCAAGAAGCAGAAGCTGAAAGAGGACAAGGAACGAAGACGCAAAGAGGAAGGTAAACCTGTGTGTGTGTGTGTGTGTGTGTGTGTGTGCACTTAATGGAACGTATCTATACACTGAATGACCACTTTATTAGAGACACCTGTCCTTTTATTAAATGAGGGTGGTGTGATCAGGACGCCACATCAGGGTGATCATCACTGAAATCGTTCCTGCTTGTCTTCTTGGTCTTGTCTGTGTGGGATCCATCATAGCACTGCCCTTCAAAACGAATATATGAAACGAATTAAATGGTCTCTAAATGCTGATGACACTCAGACCATCATCCTCGATGAATCACGATTTTTTTGCTGACCTCTAGAACTAAATGCGGTGGTGCTGGCGCCTCCGTTTGGTAGAATGGCCGCTGTAAGACGATTTTTTTTGTTTTGGAGCGCTGTGATGAATGTCAGGTTCTGGAGGATATAATAAAGTGGCCATTTAGTGAGTGATGTCTGGCTGAAAGCATGTGATGAGGTCAAAGTGTGGGGGGGGGGGGTCCTCTGGTCTTACATTTTAAAGAGAACATGCTTCACACGGTATCTGTTTTGTAGAAGAGACTCCAAGTGCTGCTGAGGAGGAGGATGAGGAGGAGCGACTGAGGAGAGAGGAACGAGAGAAAGAGGAACGACTCCGACGCGAGAGAAAGGTTTGGAGAGTGAACAAACATCACTGTCATCATCACATCACAAACATGGATCAGCAGACACAGGTCTGAAGGGGGTGAGGAACAGTGAGGATCAGTGTGAGGGATCGGGGTGAGGAACAGTGAGGATCGGTGTGAGGGATCGGGGTGAGGAACAGTGAGGATCGGTGTGAGGGATCGGGGTGAGGAACAGTGAGGATCGGGGTGAGGGATCGGGGTGAGGAACAGTGAGGATCGGTGTGAAGGATTGGGGTGAGGAACAGTGAGGATCGATGTGAGGGATCGGGGTGAGGAACAGTGAGGATCGGGGTGAGGGATCGGGGTGAGGAACAGTGAGGTTCGGGGTGAAGGATCAGTGTGAGGGATCGTTGTGAAGGATTGGGGTAAGGGATCGGGGTGAGAAACAGAGGATTGGTGTGAAGGATCAGGGTGAGGAACAGTGAGGATTGGGGTGAGGGCTCAGGGTGAGGGATCGTTGTGAAGGATCGGGGTGAAGGATCGGGGTGAGGAACAGTGAGGATCGGTGTGAGGGATCATTGTAAAGGATTGGGGTGAGGGATTGGGGTGTGGAACAGTGAGGATTGGGGTGAGGGCTCAGGGTGAGGGATCGTTGTGAGGAACAGTGAGGATTGGTGTGAAGGATCGGGGTGAGGAACAGTGAGGATCGGGGTGAGGAACAGTGAGGATCGGTGTGAGGGTTCGGGGTGAGGAACACTGAGGATCGGGGTGAGTAATTGAGGTGAGGATCATTGTGAGGGATTGGGGTGAGGATCAGTGAGGATCGGTGTGAGGAACAGTGAGGATCGGTGTGAAGGATCGGGGTGAGGAACAGTGAGGATCGGGGTGAGGGTTCGGGGTGAGGGATCATTGTGAAGGATCGGGGTGAGGAACAGTGAGGATCGGGTGAGTAATTGAGGTGAGGATCAATGTGAGGGATCATTGTGAGGGATTGGGGTGAGGATCAGTGAGGATCGGTGTGAGGAACAGTGAGGATTGGTGTGAAGGATCGGTGTGAGGAACAGTGAGGATCGGTGTGAAGGATCGGGGTGAGGAACAGTGAGGATCGGTGTGAAGGATCGGGGTGAGGAACAGTGAGGATCGGTGTGAAGGATCGGGGTGAGGAACAGTGAGGATCGGTGTGAAGGATCGGGGTGAGGAACAGTGAGGATCGGTGTGAAGGATCGGGGTGAGGGATCAGGTGACAGATCAGGGTGAGGAACAGTGAGGATCGGAATGAGGGATCGGGGTGAGGACACATTCCACGTTCCAGATGTGAGACAGTAACGCTGTCGTCTCCGTGTCCGTGTCCAGTACAGAGAACAAAGCGTAGACGAACTGAAGGAACTGCGGCTCATACAGAAGGAGAACGAGAACGCTGTGAGAACCTGGCTGACCGAGTCCAGAGAGAGAACCAAGGTACGAAACTTTTACATTATGGGTTCCACAGCCACCTGGAGAACTCCACATCTGCCCACGAGGGTGGAGCACCGACTGTACCCCTGTAGCCGTGAGAACGAACTGCACCCATTACGGTTCCGAGGTCTCACGGAACACGGCGGGAGTGCCAACGGCGTTCTGATTATTCTGCTCAGCAGATTACGGCTTTAATCAGTGAGGTATGTTCCTCCTGCAGTGGGAGAGGTACAGGAGGTGCGATGGGAGTCCGAACCCAGCCGTCCAAGCCGACATCAACTCCTTAATCAGTCTGTGGAAGGAGGACACCGGGGTCCAGATTCAGCTGATCCTGGGTCAGTGCGCACTGGCCCTGCGGGTGAGTAGAGCGTCAGGCTTCACGGCTCCTCCTATCTGACGGGTTCTGAAGACGGGTTCTGCTCCGTTTGCGCAGCTGATCGAGGAGTTGGAGATCCTTGTGATGGAGGAGACGGACCCGTCAGGTTCTCAGATGCATCAGGAGACCATAGGTTCTCTGCAGCAGCTCATCCAGTTGAAATTCCTGCAGGCCTCAGAGGAGGTTCTGAGGGTAAGCACGTTCTCCTGCCTCCTACACTTTAAGCGGTTATATTTGTCACGCCAACAATATAAAAGTGGTGTACAGTGGAACGCAACAACGTTCTCCGGGAACGAGGTGCTACACAGAACGGCAATATAAAGTTTTAAACAAGAACCACAATAAATGCAAGACAATTTAGAGAACAGTAAACATTTTACATTCAGTAAATGGGGGGGGGGGGGGGCACGGTGGCTTAGTGGTTCGCACGTTCTCCTCTCAGCACTAGGGATTCCCGGTTTGAATCCCCATCTGGGTAGAGTTTCCATGTTCTCCCCGTGTCCGCGTGGGTTTCCTCCAGGTTCTCCGGTTTCCTCCCATAGTCCAAAAACATGGATCAAGTCAATTGAGTTCTCCAAATTGCCCCATATAGAGTGTGTCTGTGTGAGTGAGTGTGTGACCAGTGATAGATTGGCGTCCTGTCCTGGGTGTATCTGCCCAGTGCCCGAAACGTTCTCCCCTGGATGGGCATGGGGAACCCCTCCGCGACCCTAATAGAGAATAAAGTAGGAGATAATGAATGAATGAATGAATAAAAGGGAGGGAACGGTGCAGGTGGCCCCCTAGTGGTGTGAACCGCAAAAAATATGTTTCATGGTTATAAACGTAAACAGTGTGTTTTCCGCAGCAATTATCCATCTATCTATTATCTTCCGTACTATCCTCACCTATTATATCCTGTACTAGGGTCACGGGGAAGGGGGGGGCAATTTGGAGAATTCATTTGACCTTGAGCCATGTTTTTGGACTGTGGGAGAAAACCCGGAGGAAACCCACACGGACACGGGGAGAACATGGAAACTCCACCCAGATTGGGATCCGAACCGGGAATCCCTAGCGCTGAGAGGAGAACATACTAAACCACTAAGCCAGCGTGCCACAGCAATTGTCTATTAATATAAAAAAAAGTATACAATATATTTGGCGGCACCATGGCTTAGTGGTTTAGTATGTTCTCCTCTCAGCGCTAAGGATTCCCGGTTCGAATCCCAATCTGGGTGGAATTTCCATGTACTCCTCGGGTCCGTGTGGGTTTCCTCCGGTTCCCTCCCACCAAAAACATGGATCAAGGTCAACTGAGTTCTCCAAATTGCCCCATATAGAATGTGTCTGTGTGAGTGTATCCAGTGATAGATTGGCACCTGTCCTGAAATCTGCCCAGCGCCCGAAACGTTCTCCCCTGGATGGGCATGGGGAACCCCCCCCATGACCCTAGAAGAGGATAAAGCTGAAGATAATGGATGGATACAATATATTCGCAGCAATTTTGTCCATCGAAAGTGTGTGTGTGTGTGTGTGTGTGTGTCCTAAGTGCTTATGATTTAATGATCTGCTTCAGTGGACTAAATCGTACCTGGACGCAGACACGGAGAACATGCAGATGGTGGCGCGGGACGATCAGGTCACGCTGTGTTTGTGGGCGAATCCCAACAAAAACACCAAGTGGGTGGAGTCTCTTAAATTTCAATTGTTCGGGCGCAAAAACAATAAATAATTATTATAAATAATAAATATTAAAGGTGAGTCGTGAGACTGAGCACCTCTGGTTTGTAACATGCAGGTTCAAAGGTCATCATTTTAAGGAGGTTGGTCTCGGGTTCGAGCTTCCCAAACAGCTGGCGCTGAGCGATATCGGCGTGCGGATCCTACACACTCGCTACGACCACCTCAGCCACCTGAGCCGCCAACAGCAAGTGGACAAAGAACCATCGGTACCAGAGGCGGAGAGCACGGTCGCCACGGTTACCGTGGTCACCCCGGTTACCGAAGTCTTAAAAGACGACGGCGGGACGAAGGAAGAGCGAGACGAGAGTACTGACGTTCAGTCAGTGAAATCAGAGGGCAGTAAGGTAGGAGCTTCTGGGGGGGGGGGGGGGTGATGGTGATGATGATGATGATGGGTGGAACCCTGTGTGGAACCATGACTCGGCATGTTATCCTGCCTTTCAGAGCTCTGCGCGTTCGAAATCCGGCAAAAAGGGAAAGCAACGCAGCGGTTCGGCAAAGAAAGGTCACAGGAAGGATGAAGGTCAACAGGAGAAGGTCATGACCCCCGCGGTACCGGCAGGTGGGGTTCTGCTCCACCCGAGAGCTGGATTATAATCCCAGCTGTTGGTCATTAACTTCCACACAGATGAACAACGATGAAGCAACATGAAACAGAACACAGGGCTGACATGCAAATGAGGGAGGGGTGGGAGGAGCTTCAGGGGAGGAGTGGGAGGAGCTTCAGGGTTGAAGGTGTGTTGTGTTTCTTTTTTACCTGCTCAGCAGATGAGGCTGACTCCGCCTCCGCGGTGCTGAAGCCGGTGATTGAGACGTTCATCGTGGATCTGCATCAGTTCAGTCCTGTGGGCGGAGTCTATTACTTTGACGCCTTTCACCTTCCGCCTCAGTCTTACAGCGTCAACGGCTGGGAGTTTATACAGGTCAGCGGCATCACACACACACACACACACACACACACACACACACCACACACACACACACACACACACACTCCCCATACACCCCCCCACACACACCCAGCAACACACACACACACACACACACAATCCCCATACACCCCCACACACACCCAGCAACACATACACACACACACACACACACACACACACAATCCCCATACACCCCCACACACACCCAGCAACACATATACACACACACACACACACACACACACATAATCCCCATACACCCCCACACACACCCAGCAACACATACACCCCCACACACCCAGCAACACATACACACACACACACACAATCCCCATACACCCCCACACACACCCAGCAACACATACACACACACACACAATCCCCATACACCCCCCCACACACCCAGCAACACACACACACACACACAATCCCGATACACCCCCACACACACCCAGCAACACACACACACACACACTCCCCATACACCCCCACACACACCCAGCAACACACACACACTCCCCATACACCCCCACACACACCCAGCAACACACACACACTCCCCATACACCCCCACACACACCCAGCAACACATACACACACACACACACACTCCCCATACACAACCAGCAACACACACACACACACACTCCCCATACACCCCCCCACACACACACACACACTCCCCATACACCCCCACACACACCCAGCAACACATACACACACACACACACTCCCCATACACAACCAGCAACACACACACACACACACTCCCCATACACCCCCCCACACCCAGCAACACACACAAACCCCCCCACACCCAGTAACACACAAATCCCCCCACACCCAGCAACACACACTCTACTGTATGGAACCTGACAAGGCGGTCCTGCAGGACGCCCCCTAATGGACTCACAGTTTTCCAGTTGTTACATATCTGTACATGGCTGTCCTACAATGTTGTTGCTGCCTGGTCGCTCAAGGAGGATGAGTCCCCCACTGAGTCTTGGTCCTCCCAAGGTTTCTTCCTTAAATAACAACATAAAAAGGAGTTTTTTCTTGCCACTGTCGCTTCGGCTTGCTCTTTGGGGGTTTAAAGGCTTTTCATTCTGTAAAGCTGCTTTGTGACAATGTACTGTTGTAAAAAGCGCTATATAAATAAATTACTTGAACTTGAAGACTCCCCATACACCCCCCCCACACCCACCAACACACACAAACCCCCCCACACCCAGCAACACACACACACACATTCCCCATGCACCCCCCCCCACACTCCCCATGAATCCCCCCCCACACCCACCATCACACACACACACATTCCCCATGCACCCCCCCCCCACACACACTCCCCATACACCCCCCACCTGTCCACCCGCCAACCCACACACACCTAAACCCCACTGTCCACCCACCCACACACCTCACAACATTAACCACCCCCACAAAACTGCCTGCCTACCCACCCACACACACATTCACCCACCCACACCACTGGACACTGTTCACCTACACATCCTCCCACCCACCTACACAACTGAAAACCCATCCATCCAAACACAACCGCCCACCCACCCACCCACCGACAACACTGCCCAAATGTCCACCCACACAACCCACTAACCACACCCCCACAACCACCTACCTGCCCACCCACACCCCCCTGAACACCCACCCACCAGTTTTGGAAAGACCCTTTCCTGTTGCTGTATAAAGCCACGATCACACTAAACCTCATTTATGTGAAATAAAAGAGTGACGAGGGATGAATCAGAACTTCAACTATGTGAAGTTAGATCTGGAATGGGATGGTCTTTAATTTATCTGTGTGTGTGTGTGTGTGTGTGTGTGTAGATCTTGGACACAGGACTCCAGGTCTTTACATACCCACCTGACCAAACTCAGGTGCCGGGACAGGCCTCAGAGACACCAGATGAGAACGCTTCATCCTCTGCTGCTCCAATAGAGGTGTTTGTAACTCTGCCCGATTCAGTGAAGTTTCTGATGGAGCCCCTGGTGGCGCGATGGGACCCTGCAGGTAAAGTCACTGACACGATAAATACTGCAAACCTGCGCTTCTCCAGCAGGAGACCCGAGAACGTCATCTAGTGGACCGCTCAAGCAATGCTACTATAGAACAGTTTGAATAGTGTTAGAAGCGCGGCATGGTGGCTTAGTGGTTTAGCATGTTCTCCTCTCGGCACTAGGGATTCCCGGTTCAAATCCCAATCTGGGTGGAATTTCCACGTTCTCCCCATGTTCATGTGGGTTTCCTCCGGGTTCTCCGGTTTCCTCCCACAGTCCAAAAACATGGATCAAGTCAATTGAGTTTTCCAAATAGCCCCATATAGAGTGTGTCTGTGTGAGTGAGTGTGTGTCCAGCGATAGATTGGTGCCCTGTCCTGGGTGTATCTGCCCAGCGCCCGAAACGTTTTCCCCTGGATGGGCATGAGGAACCTCCCCCACGACCCTAATAGAGGATAAAGTGGAAGCTGATGGATGGATGGATAGTGTTAGAAATGTGTAGATGTCTGGGACTTCAGGGTATCAGACTCCGGGTTCGGGGACTCCACTAACCCCGCCCCCTCTGTCCTGGACGACTGAAGGTCAACACTGGAGAACCGACTGCATCATGGAGAAGTCGTATAACAGCGAGGCACGGAGCCTCTCCTTCCAGATGGACTCCTTCTACACCTTCACTCTGCTGCAGGAGACCTACGGCAACATGCCTTTCCAGCGCTGGGAGCTCCGCCCACTCGGGCAGGACCACGCCGTCCTCAGCATCACCGCAGCGCTGTGTGAGGTCGCCATCACGGTGCAGGCAGGTTTTTTTTTCTCCGTTTACAGCAGAACCAACACGCGTGACGTGACGTGGGCAGACCAGGCTGATGAGCTGGTTGATCTTACAGGGGCGTCGGTGTTCTCTCCACATGGAGGAGGCTCCTGAACTGGGTGGTGTTCTGGGGAAATGGATGATCCTCGCTGACCTACAGACCGCCATGCAGCGCGCCGGGGTTAACGTATTCGCCACGGAGCACGCGGATCTATACGGTGCCGTCAGCAGGAAGGTAACAAAGTTAGATTAGAGAGTCCATGTTTTTTCCCCTAGAGGTCATGGGTTCATTTATGTGAGGAATGCAGCAGGATCCCAATGCATCATGGGTACATGCTTACCTCATAGTGTGGGCTGTTGAAAACCTATGTTTTCTGGTGCTAGTGAGCATTTGGATGGAGAAAAGCTGAAGAAATGGGACATGCTACAGTTTAACCACACACACACACACACATGTCCCAAAACATGTCATTGAACTCCTGAAGGTGGAGCAACATCTGTACAAGTGAGTTTAGATCTTAGGACTCGGGGTTGTAAACTAATGAGCGGTCATGGGGGTTCTTGCTGTAGGAACCAACTTTACGTCAAATAGAACCAACAAACATGGATCAGCAAACACAGGTCTGAAGGGGTGAGGATCGGTGAGAGGGCTCGAGGTGAGGAACAGTGAGGAGAGGTGTAAGGGCTCAGGGTGAGTGCTCAAGGTGAGGGACAGTGAGGGTGGGTGTGAGGAACAGTGAGGATTGGTGTGAGGGCTCGGAGTTAGGAACAGTGATGGGTGTGAGGGATTGGGGTGGGGAACAGTGAGGATCGGTGTGAGGGCTCGGGGTGAGGAACAGTGAGGATTGGTGTGAGGAACAGTGAGGATGGGTGTGAGGGCTCGGAGTTAGGAACAGTGATGGGTGTGAGGGATTGGGGTGGGGAACAGTGAGGATCGGTGTGAGGGCTCGGGGTGAGGAACAGTGAGGATTGGTGTGAGGAACAGTGAGGATGGGTGTGAGGGATTGGTGTGAGGAACAGTAAGGAGGGGTGCGAGGGATCGGGGTGAGGAACAGTGAGAATCAGTGTGAGGGATCGGTGTGAGGAACAGTGAGAATCAGTGTGAGGGATCGGTGTGAGGGCTCGGGGTGAGGAACAGTGAGAATCAGTGTGAGGGATCGGTGTGAGGAACAGTGAGAATCAGTGTGAGGGCTCGGGGTGAGGAACAGTGAGAATCATTGTGAGGGATCGGGGTGAGGAACAGTGAGAATCAGTGTGAGGGATCGGTGTGAGGGCTCAGGGTGAGGAACAGTGAGAATCAGTGTGAGGGATCGGTGTGAGGGCTCGGGGTGAGGAACAGTGAGAATCAGTGTGAGGGATCGGTGTGAGGGATCGGGGTGAGGAACAGTGAGAATCAGTGTGAGGGATCGGTGTGAGGAACAGTGAGAATCAGTGTGAGGGATCGGTGTGAGGAACAGTGAGAATCAGTGTGAGGGATCGGTGTGAGGGCTCGGGGTGAGGAACAGTGAGAATCAGTGTGAGGGATCGGTGTGAGGAACAGTGAGAATCAGTGTGAGGGATCGGTGTGAGGAACAGTGAGAATCAGTGTGAGGGATCGGGGTGAGGAACAGTGAGAATCAGTGTGAGGGATCGGTGTGAGGGCTCAGGGTGAGGAACAGTGAGAATCAGTGTGAGGGATCGGTGTGAGGAACAGTGAGAATCAGTGTGAGGGATCGGTGTGAGGAACAGTGAGAATCAGTGTGAGGGATCGGTGTGAGGAACAGTGAGAATCAGTGTGAGGGATCGGGGTGAGGAACAGTGAGAATCAGTGTGAGGGATCGGTGTGAGGAACAGTGAGGATGGGTGTGAGGAACAGTGAGGATGGGTGTGAGGAACAGTGAGGATGGGTGTGAGGGCTGGGAGGGTTGGGACTCCGGGTTGTAAACTGATGAGGTCATGGGGGGGGGTTCTCTCTGTAGGAAGCGACTTTAGAGAGGAGCGTGTACGAGCAGATGGCGCTGGCGTCTTCGGTCATCGCGTTCTCGTGGAGCAGGTGGAACAGTCGCTGTGGAATGGAGAACGTCATCTTTCAGGTAGCACCTCACCCTCACAGTACCGACTTCATCCTTCACTTCAGACCTACACCGACCCGGTTTCTATTCCCAGGCGTGCGAGCAGGTGGAGATGGAGCCGCAGGTGCACGAGCAGGTGGAGATGGGGGCGGGGCCTCAGGTCCACGAGCAGGTGGGGGCGGGGCCTCGGGTGCACGAGCAGGTGGAGGTCAGCGGTGAGCCGCCGGAGCTGCAAGGAGAGCTGGAGCCTTCTACGGTGGGCGAGCGGGTGGAGGTGGAGGTGACTGGCGAGCGGGTGGAGGCGGAGGTGGAGGACGAGCGGGTGGAGGCGGAGGCGAGCGGCTCCGGCGGGAGTTCTCTGTATCTGCTGAGTTCTCAGAGGACCCATCGTCTGAAGATGAAGGAGTCGGACGACGTGTTCAGTTCAGAACCCCGGCCCGGAACCGACATCCACTTCACGCTCCTGCACGCGCTCCGAGAAAGCATGAGCTCCGGGGGGCGGAGACAAGTCAGACACGCCCACCCCATGTTTGTGGACACGGTGGCGAGACTGCTGCAGAGCACCCGCGTCCTCACTTACTGCTGATCGAGGGACGTCCGAGAACCCGACGGACATCACGCTCTGTTTATAAAGTTCAACTCTGTAAAGCTAGAAAATCAGACGGAACCCTCACCGCGGGCGCGTTCTCCTGCTGGACTGACTGTTTACGATGCTTAGCCCCTCCCCCTTCTTATACAGTACATGTCTGATTAATTTAATAAAATTAATTAATGACCTGGCGGCACGGTGGCTTAGTGGTTTAGCATGTTCTCCTTTCAGCATTAGGGATTCCGGGTTCGAATCCCAATCTGGGTGGAGTTTCCATGTGGGTTTCCTTCGGTTTCCTCCCACAGTCCAAAAACATGGATCAAGGTCAATTGAATTCTCCAAATTGCCCCATATAGAGTGTGTGAGTGAGTGTGTGCCCAGTGATAGATTGGCGCCCTGTCCTGGGTGTATCTGCCCAGCGCCCGAAACGTTCTCCCCTGGATGGGCATGGGGAACCCCCCTCCCCCCGCGACCCTAATAGAGGATAAAACGGAAGATAATGAATGAATGAAATTAATGACCTGGGCGGCACGGTGGCTTAGTGTTTGGCATGTTCCCCTCTCAGCACTAGGGATTCCCAGTTCGAATCCCCATCTGGGTGGAGTTTCCATGGTTCTCCCCCTGTCCATGTGGGTTTCCTCCGGGTTCTCCGGTTTTCTCCCACAGTCCAAAAACATGGATCAAGGTCCAAATTGCCCCATATAGTATGAGTGTGTGAGTGAGTGTGTGTCCAGCGATAGATTGCCCCCCTGTCGTGGGTGTATCTGCCCAGCACCCGAAACGTTCTCCCCTGGATGGACATGGGGAACCCCCCGGGACCCTAATAGAGGATAAATCAGAAGATAATGGATGGATGGATGAATCTGCAAGGTCAGACACTGATGTTGGGTGAAGGGACCTGAAGCTCAATCGCAGTTCTAGTTCATTCCAAAAATGTGGGATGAGGTCGAGTTCCAAAACCATGGAACAAAAAAAAAAAAAAAAAAAAAAAAAAAAAAAAAAAGGACCTTCCCTAAACTGTTGCCTCAGACACCTACACACACCTGAGATTTAAAGACGCATCTCGGTACTTTTGTCCGTACGCGTCTCATACCTCGTACGTTTGAATGCTGGGTTATCGATCAGATCGGGAGATCAAAGTTCTAACGCCCTGTTCCTTTCTCGGTTCCGTTCGTGATCCGTTGTCAGAACCCTGAGGTTCTGTGTTTTTTTTCTCTCGTTTGGCTGAACAGATGATGCTGCTGCTGCTGGTGGACTTTGGGATTGCAGTTGGATCGGTTCCTTTATTGTGCTGCTTTTCCAGCTTTGGAACATAGAATAGTGAACGCATACAGAACAGTGCGCAGTGAAGAACATCGTGAAAAGCCACGCGTGAAATCCATTCATAAAATGTAAAGCACTTCATCGATTCCTCCTCCTCGTCTACGGCTCGAGATAAAACCTTAAAATAAGAAGTTATTCTTTTATACACTCTTTAAAAAGCGGCGCAGCGTTCCATAAAAAAAAAAAAAAAAAAAAATCGACATTTAAAACGATACGCAGCGGTTCCTCGCAGCAGCACCAGCTCCCAGTCCCAAGGGCCTTCACCAAACCTGCCCCGTTCCGTCGCCAGGGAGACGGCCTTATGGTCTGTGCCGGGTCCTCGAGTCACCCTGTGCCTCAGGACCCTGCGAGTTCCTGCCTTAGGTCACTGCATATCTGAAGAAAGTGCTTAAAAAGGGAGTGCAGTCCAGTAGGGGGCGTACCGGCGTGCAGAGGAGGAAGAGCTCGTTCATACCGGCGGGCGGCCGTTGTGCCGGAGTCCGGTGAAGGGCCACAGAATCTGCTGGATGGTCATCCAGGAGTCGCCGGTCCCCACGGGGGCAGCGTTGACCGCCGGCTGTAGCAGCAGCTTGCTCAGCAGCACCAGGAAGCCCGCCAGCACCAACAAGATGGCCAGCCAGGAGCAGGGGTTCGGGTTCTGCGAGTCGGCGGGCTGCGGCTTCGTGCTCTTGCCCGGTCCGGTGGTGCTGGGCTCTGGTGTGGGGTTGGCGGTCGCACTGAAAGAACAGACAGGTCATGAGAACCAGGACAGGGGTGCAATCTGAAGGAACGTCACAGTTTTAGCACTGGGCTTTAACGCAGACGCAGAACAGTAAGAGAGTTCCCCGATCCGCCGATCCAGTCCGGGTTTATCCCCCAGCTGCTCAGAATTTACACAAACATTACAGCCAAAAACCCCGCCCACAACCTAAAGCAACTCAGTGATTTGCATGTTCTCCTCTCAGTGGTTCTGGTCGTCATGATCCAGGTTTAAAATCCCGATCTGGGTGGAGTTCCCACGTTCTCCCTGTGTCCACATGGCTTCTCTCTGGTTTCCTCCCACAGTCCAGAAACATGGATTCAAGGTAAATTGCTGCTCTAAATTGCCCCTATATGTATGATTGATTGATTGGCGCCCTGTCCTGGGCGTTTCGGCCCAGTGCCTGAAATGTTCTCCCCTTCACAATAATGCCACACCCTCTCATAACATCCATCCATTATGTTCTGCTTTATCCTCTATTAGGGTCGCAGTGGGGTTCCCCATGCCCATCCAGGGGAGAACGTTTCGGGCGCTGGGCAGATACACCCAGGACAGGATGCCGATCTATCGCTGGACACACACTCACACATACTACACACTCTATATGGGGCAATTTGTAGAATTCAATTGACCTTGATCCATGTTTTTGGACTGTGGGAGGAAACCAGAGAACCTGCAGGAAACCCACACGGACACGTGGAGAACATGGAAACTCCATCCAGATTGGGATTCAAACCAGGAATCCCTAGTGCTGAGAGGAGAACATGCCAACCACTAAGCCACCCTCTCATACCTTATTGCTTTATTACACCACCGCAGTCAGGCTGTGTCTA
Source organism: Corydoras sp. C115 (assembly GCA_019802505.1). Taxonomy (NCBI): domain Eukaryota; kingdom Metazoa; phylum Chordata; class Actinopteri; order Siluriformes; family Callichthyidae; genus Corydoras; species Corydoras sp. C115. The sequence continues at coordinate 62,575 of JAFMOC010000177.1, read as the reverse complement.
TGGGGTGGCAGGGTCAGGTTTGGGGCTATCCCATCGCTGTGGGTGTATTTTGTTTGTTGAGGAACCTGAGGGGGCTTTGCCTCCATGACCATGGAACCGTGGATACAGTCTGTGGAACGGTCAGCGCGTGTTCCACGTCTTTAAAGCACAGAGAACAACAGAATGGAAGCACGATGAAGATGAAGTATGAAGATGAAAGACGGAGCTCCACAGCTGGAGAGAGTTTGTGGAAATGAGTTAAACGGAGAAGCTGAGGAACGTGGAGAACTCCTACAACTGCACCTTCACGCAATCGAGAACTCAGTAACCGCATAGCAGACATGCCATGAACATCAGTGTGAATCAGAATGTGGCATGGTTGCCGGCACCAGACGGGTATTTTCAGAACTGTTGATCTCCTGGACACCGAGGACTAAACCAGTTCTGCACACGGTGTTCCTGAACGACGTTAACGCAGAACCAGCTCATTGGGCTGATTCTGACAAAGGTTCTGGTATGTGACCGCCATCGGACGCTGGCGTGCGAGCGGGAGGTGGAGCCAAGAAGGAGCAGGAGGTTCTGTTAATGGTCTGGAGAAAGCAGCAGTAACATGAATGGGCACCAGGTGGCAGCATTGGAAAAGACAGCGCTGCGCTCCTGACCATCAGCAGAACCTCCTGCAGGTGGTACCTCCGTGGCTCCGCCTCTCACTTCTAAGCTGGTAGCTGATGCCTCAGTCACATGGTACATGTAGTATGGTTCCTCATTATGTGCAGAGTGCACACTCCTCGGAATCAGGCAGTCAGGAGGTCCAGTCAGAGAGCACAACCAATCAGAGCGAAGCTGGATGAACGGACGACTTGGAGACGGCGGTTAGAAGAGGCCATGCTGCTGACAGCTGATTGGCTGCGGTGTTGCGTGTGAAGCGCCATGCTGAAGCGGCCGGCGTGCGGAGACGGCGAACGTTTGGAACTCAACTGACGTCTTGGCTGGTATCACGAACGACGTGATTCTGAGGCCCAGCTCCGTGAGGCTGCTCCTCCTCTTCCTCAGCACCTCCTTCTGCTCCTCTTCTGAGGGCGCGCTGGCGTCACTGCGGACAGGCCACACAACCGAGTCGCTCACGTGGCGTTGTTAACGCACCTCCACCTAAAAGCGCCACCCCCCACCGGACTGACTCGCTCGAGTGGGCGGGCGGTTGGGTGGCGGCCGTTAGATGGAGGTTCTCGGTTGGTGCCGGGCGGCGGAAACGGTCGGCGAGGCGGCTCCTTACCCGACAGCCGACTCGGTGGGTGACGCCCAACCTCCGGAGCTAAAGAAACGCTTGAGCGGCGCTCGCTGGACGCTTCTCCGTCCGCTGTTCCTGCAAAGTGTTACATACACACCCCCCCCCTGCTTTCAGAGTGCCAGCGTAGTACGAGACCGGAGAGCATGGATGTCTCTCTCTGGGCTTTTTAAAATCCCGTTCCAGGCGTCAGGCTGATCTCAGATCAGCTTTAAAATATAAAGCTTCCAGACTAGGGGTGAGCTGCAATATTCGCTGATTCCACGATTCGATTCGGAGAACCGTAGTCGACTATGAACCTCATAGTCGAATGTACCATTTTGACCACATGGGGGTGCCCATGGCTGCTGCTAAGCATTAGTTTTTACATGAAATGTCTTTGTTTTCGTTATATATATATATATATATATATATATATATATATATATATATATATATATAGAGCCTTTTGTCAAATAAAATCATCCTAAATTTTAGAAAAAAAAAGAAAAACAAAAAAAAAAGGTTCTCTTTTGTTAGAAAAACAAGTAAAATATAAAAAAAAAAATCTTTGTTAAAAACTACGCTTATAGCGCCATCTTGTGGTGAAATTTTAACTGATTCGACTATAGGGAAAATCTAAACGTTTTTTTTAGTTTTTTTTTAGTTTTTTCCTTTAAAGTGGAAAAGTTCAAAGGAACTAGAAAAACAAGTAAAATATTTTTTTTAATCTTTTTTAAAAACCACGCTTATAGCGCCATCTTGTGGTGAAATTTTACTTCGACTATCAGTCGACTATAGGGAAAATCTGACGAATCAGATTCGACTATGAAAATCCTTTGTTGAATACACCCCTATTCCAGACAGATCCTGGATCAGATTAAGGTTCGTTAAAAACTCCAACATTGCTCAGTGATTCAATAGAACCCTATTAATCAACACTGTGGTTCTGGTCGTCATGGTGACATACCATGGGGGTTACATACCCCCAGGTCAACGTGTGTAGCACTTTTTGGACCCCCCCCTCCATCCCTTAATCCCTCACTCACCCAGGAGAACCGCGCGACAGCTTGTCCTGTTCCTTCTCGGCGCCCCCTTTAGCCTGCGGAACCAAAGTTCAGCCCGTTATTCTCGCAGTGCAACAGATCTGGACTCCAGTTTTCTACATTTGCACTTCTCACCATGTCCATGTTTGGAATCCCTCTTCCATTGCGAGACATGGCAGCCAGGTTAACGCGATGCGCCGCCACCTGCTGATAGAACGTGCACAAACCAATTTTAAAACACAGATCAATAATCGATCACACAGAGCAGCGATCCGTTACACGTCACAGTCCTGTATTCATACGAACAGTCCATTAAAAATAGCAACAGTCCTGGTTACACATGGCAACCACCCCGGTTACATGCAGTATCCTCTCGTTACACATAGCAACTGCCCCGGTTACACAAAGCAACCACCCCAATTACACGCAGTATCCACTCAATACACATAGCAACCGCCCTGGTTACACATAGCAACCGCACCGGTTACACATAGCAACCACCCCAATTACACGCAGTATCCACTCGATACACATAGCAACCACCCCGGTTACATGCAGTATCCTCTCGTTACACATAGCAACTGCCCCGGTTACACAAAGCAACCACCCCAATTACACGCAGTATCCACTCGATACACATAGCAACCGCCCTGGTTACACATAGCAACCGCACCGGTTACACATAGCAACCACCCCGGTTACATGCAGCATCCTCTCGTTACACATAGCAACCGCCCTAGTTACACATAGCAACCACCCCAGTTAAACATAGCAACCACCCCGGTTACACGCCTTATCCACTCGTTACACATAGCAACCGCCCCAGTTACACATAGCAACCACCCCGGTTACACGCCTTATCCACTCATTACACATAGCAACCGCCCCAGTTACACATAGCAACCACCCCGGTTACACGCCACCCCGGTTACACGCCTTATCCACTCGTTACACATAGCAACCACCCTGGTTACACATAGCAACCACCCCGGTTACACATAGCAACCACCCCGGTTACACGCCTTATCCACTCATTACACATAGCAACCGCCCCAGTTACACATAGCAACCACCCCGGTTACACGCCACCCCGGTTACACGCCTTATCCACTCATTACACATAGCAACCGCCCCAGTTACACATAGCAACCACCCTGGTTACGCATAGCAACCACCCCAGTTACACATAGCAACCACCCCAGTTACACGCCTTATCCACTTGTTACACATAGCAACAATCTGTTCCACATTAGACGCAGTGATTAATAGTTTGTTATTAGGAACTGATGCCGTGATCATCCAATCAGAATGAAGTAATATGAAGTTCAAACCTTGTACAGGGAGCTCGCCGGCTTCTTCATTGTCTGGAGCTTATCTGCATTTAAATATGAAAAATAAAAGTGAATTAAAATCATATAAAATTAAAGTGTAAAGTTTTACAGTTTGTATATAATTCGTTAGTGTAACCTTTCTCCGCTTTGGGGCCGAAGGAGCTCTGTGGGTTGTTCTCCCGAAGCTCCAGCAGCTCCGTGTGTTCTTTAGTGTACGTCCTCCTCAGGTTCTCTACATGCTGAATCATCACTTCTATCGCTTGGCCCATGCGAACCTCCTACACACACACACACACACACACACACACACACTGAGCCTGTGCACACACACACACACAGCAGCCCAAACAGACTGCTGGTTCCGGTTTGTAGTAGAACCTAAGAAAGCACAGCACCTGGTGGATGGCTCCCAGCATCTCGGAGCGACTGGCCACTCGCGACACCGACTGCAGGAGGAGCTCCAGGTTCTTCTGCAGCCGCTGGATGATCTCCATCGACTGGTTATCTTCACCGCACAGAGGAGTCAGCGCCTGAGGACGGAACCGGGCTTTGAAGGCATCATTATGTGCGTTTGATAAGTGGTTCCACTCCTGAAATCTGATTGGCTTTGACTCTCGATTCCGATCTTTGTTCTCTTGTTTAGATTCTTATCGTCTGTTTTATTTGCATTTTTTTTTTTGGAATAGTGAACGGGTAAAACAGGTACAGATGACTCAATAACCAAAGAGTACTTTAGGATGAATGACTACAAGGGCATGGGATGGTGGCTTAGTAGTTGGCATGTTCTCCTCTCAGCAACGGGGATTCCCGGTTCTAATCTGGGTGGAGTTTCCATGTTCTCCCCGTGTCCGTGTGGGTTTCCAGCGGGTTCTCCGGTTTCCTCCCACAGACCAAAAACATGGATCAAGGTCAAATGAGTTCTCCAAATTGCCCCATATACAGTGTGTCTGTGTGAGTGAGTGTTTGCCCAGCGATAGATTGGTGCCCTGTCCTGGGTGTATCTGCCCAGAGCCCGAGACGTTCTGCCCGGATGGGCATGTGGAACCCCCCCCCGCGACCCTAATAGATAAAGCGGAAGATAATAGATGGATTTTACAAGGGCAAGGCATGGTGGCTTAGTGGGTTAGCATGTTCTCCTCTCAGCGCTAGGGATTCCTGGTTAGAATCCTAATCTGGGTGGAGTTTCCATGTTCTCGCCGTGTCTGCATGGGTTTCCTCTGGGTTCTCCGGTTTCCTTCCACAGTCCAAAAACATGGATCAAGGGACAAGTGAATTTTCCAAATTGCCCCATATAGACTGTGTGTGTGTGAGTGTGTGTCCAGTGATAGATTGGCGTCCTGTCCTGGGTGTATCTGCCCAGTGCTCAAAACATTCTCCCCTGGATGGGCAAGGGGAACCCCCCAACGACCCTAATAGAGGACAAAGTGGAAGATAATGGATGGACTTCACAAGTACAAATTGAACACCTGTCTGTCCAGCAAATAGGCTGAAAATATTATTTAAATATTGTGCTGCATGTCTAATTACAACTGGTCAGCGCATGTGCATCAAACACACACACACACACACACCTAATGGCCACTTTCTTAGAATCTTTTCACAGTTAGTTTAGACTGGAGTCATGTACGGACCTGCAGTAAGCCCTGGCAACTGGACACCTCTTTCCGGACGTTCTCCTCAGCCAGGTCTCTTGAGCGCTCCTCTAGACGAAGCCTCTTCTCCAGAGTGAACATATCACACCTCTGGCTGAGCGACAGCCGCTGGAACTCGGCCTGGATCAAAAGCACGAAGAGCAGGTTCTCATACGAACAAAAAAATAATAATAATAAATAAAATGATTTGACAGAAACATCCGCAGGAATACTGACCTCGATGTCCTTCTCACTTTGAGTCAGGCTGAAGACACAGAGAAGAAAAGTTCACCAATGAAACCATCATCATCATTAACGGACACAAACACCTCGTTAAGAGGAGCACCATATTACAGCATGATCACACAACGGCTTTAATTATTATTTAATTAATAAAGATGGCTTCTGTCCTGTCTCACCCGTCTGCAGAAACAGCATCACCACCTATAAAAAAAATAAACAGGTGTCTGAGTTTAAAGAGACGACAGACTGGACAAGAGGACAGGGTATAAAAAGCATTCTGTCAGCTCACCGTCTCCATCTGCGGGGGAGTCGTTATTACCCTGACCCGCCATGCCGTCGGTGGTCTCCTATTATACAAACATGTGTATTAGAGAGGGCATGGTGGCTTAGTGGTTGGCATGTTCTCCTCTCAGCGCTAGAGATTCCCGGTTCGAATCCCAATCTGGGTGGAGTTTCCATGTTCTCCTCGTGTCCGCGTGGGTTTCCTCCGGGTTCTCCGGATTCCTCCCACAGTCCAAAAACATAAATCAAGTCAATTGAATTCTCCAAATTGCCCCATATGAGCGAGTGTGTGCACAGTGATAGATTGCCCCGTCCTGGGTGTATCTGCCCAGCGCCCGGGACGTTCTCCCCTGGATGGGCATGAGGAACACCCCCCCCCCCCCACGATCCTAGTAGAGAATAAAGCGGAAGATAATGGATGGATTAATGGATATGTAATATTTAGCACGGTGGCTTAGTGGTTGGCATGTTCTCCTCTTAGTGCTAGTAATTCCCGGTTCGATTCACAATCTGGGTGGAGTTTCCATGTTCTCCCCGTGCAAGACAATTTAGAGAACAGTAAACATTTAACATTCAGTAAATGGGGGGGGGGGTGGCACAGTGAATTAGTGGTTCGCACGTTCTCCTCTCAGCGCTAGGGATTCCCGGTTTGAATCCCCATCTGGGTGGAGTTTCCATGTTCTCCCCGTGTCCGCGTGGGTTTCCTCCGGGTTCTCCGGTTTCCTCCCACAGTCCAAAAACATGGATCAAGGTCAAATGAGTTCTCCAAATTGCCCCATATAGAGTGTGTTTGTGTGAGTGTGTGTGTGTCCAGTGAAAGATTGGCGTCCTGTCCTGGGTGTATCTGCCCAGCGCCCAAAATGTTCTCCCCTGGATGGGCATGGGGAACCCCCCCGCGACCCTAATATAGGATAAAGCGGAAGATAATGGATGGATGGTGTATTAGAGAGACAAGCAATGTTCAGAGACATTATAAATAACTGCAGACATGCCCCCAATTCTTGTAAAAAGCTTTGGACGTTGTCATCGCTACAGAAGCGTGCTCTGTGAGTCTGATGCAGGTCATCACTTCTTTAATAATCACTTTCATAAACCCATGATCAACATTCTGCACTCACCAGGTTTTTCTTTAAATTATTCTTAACACCAAGGAGAGGGGACACGTCTTTTGTCTTACTGACTAGATCAGCGGCATTTTTCCCCGTGTTGGGTGAAGCGACCGGTCCTCCTTTCTTCCCTGCAGATATGTAATGAGGAGAGTGAGGGTTCGATTATGACATCACAGCGGGTCATTATACCGGAGACGGCACGTCCTCATACCTGCCGAGTTACTCCCATCCGACACCGGTTCCTCTTCCTCTGCTACAGGCATCAGAGGGCTCCTGAGGACACACGGACACAGGCTTCAAATTACACCAGCTGATAGATCATTCCTATTTGTTTTAATTAGTCAAAGTCAAAGTAGGCTTTATTGTCAATTTCTTCATATGTACACTACATACAAAGTAATCGAAATTACGTTCCTCATGGGTGGCACGGTGGCTTAGTGTTTAGCATGTTTTCCTCTCAGCTCTGGGGATTCCCGGTTCGAATCCCACTCTGGGTGGAGTTTCCATGTTCTCCCCGTGTCCACGTGGGTCTCCCCCGGTTCTCCGGTTTCCTCCCACAAACCAAAAACATGGATCGAGGTCAATTAAGTTCTCCAAATTGCCCCATATAGAGTGTGTGTGTGTGAGTGAGTGTGTGCCCAGTGATAGATTGGTGTCCTGTCCTGGGTGTATCTGCCCAGCGCTCGAAACGTTCTCCCCTGGATGGGCATGGGGAACCACCCCACCCCCTCCCCGCGACCCTAATAGAGGATGAAGCGGAAGATAATGGCTGGATGGTTAGTAGGCAACATACCTCTCCAGCCCTGTAGACACATCAGGAATCTGTTCCGGGGTCAGTTTCTGCAGAAAGATAAAGTAGCGCCGTCAGTAACACACACACACACACGTCCGTGTGCAGAACAACACACAGGGTCATTAAATTGATGTGGCATGAAAGCTGGTGATCCACTGACGCAGAGTTCTGCTGTCTTTGAGTGAAGAGGCTCCGAGTATTCACTGCTTACATAACGAGAGTGAGCAACGTGAGAAAAAAAAACTAAATAAAAAGAGAGAGAGAGCGAGAGAGAGAGAGAGAGAGAGAGACTAAACACCATGAGGTCGTATCCCATCATCAAAAAGAATTTTCTGAAGTTCATGTCTGCTGTTTCATCTACAACTTTAACCTGCTGAGATCATCCTCCTCCTACAGGCGGAGAAGCTTTGCTTTATAAACACGGAGACGTTCCGCGTGAGAACACCGGCTTCTGTCTGATGAAGCTCTAATCTCGATTTAATAAGCAGCTCGCGCACGAGAACCGTTTCCTTCCTCCTTTCCGCAAGCGGACATTGTAGAAATGCAGATTAATCAAACCCTGATACAGATTACGTTTCCTGATGGAGACAGGTTTGACATCTCTAATGTAGAGGACATGCAGACTCCACACAGAAAGGCCCCGCCCCCAACTGGGACTCGAACCCAAGACCTTCTTGCTGTGAGTTTGGAGCACTAAGCGGTGCATCACTGTGCCTGCCCTTATTATAATATCCAAACATCCATCCATTATCTTCCACTTTATCCTCTATTAGAGTCACGGGGTGGGGGGGGTCCCCTTGCCCATCCAGGGGAGAAGGTTTCGGACGCTGGGCAGATAGACCCAGGACAGGATGTCAATCTATCACTGGGCACACACTCACTCACACAGACACACTCTATATGGGGCAATTTGGAGAACTCAATTGACTTGATCCATGTTTTTGGACAGTGGGAGGAAATCGGAGAACACGGAGGAAACCCACGCGGACACGGGGAGAACATGGAAACTCCACCCAGATTGGGATTCGAACCGGGAATCACCAGCGCTGAGATGAGAACATGCTAAACCACTAAACCACCGTGCCGCCCATATTATAATATTCAGCAGATAATAATAATGTAATAGAATGACTTAATTTACTGATAACTTTAAACTGGTTCACACCACCGCCTCACAGCAACAAGGTCCTGGGTTCGATTACCGGGTGACGGAATAGAGGTCCTGTGTGGAGTCTGCAGGACCGCCCACGTGTCTCCAGAGCCAACAGAATTGTCCGTATGACTGGACCACCTGTAACTGTTAAACTGTTAAATTAAACCCATTTCTCATTAAAACATTAAATAAAAACCTTTGTTAATTTAATTTGTTGAGTCGTCCTCCATCTCCCGCACAGAGGAGGTGTTCAGTTTAGGCTGCAGGACCAAAGCGTTGCCTTATTTACATGTGAAAACACGCAAAACCCACTGTGTGCAAAAGAAAAGATTGAACCGTCACCATCACGCCCCCTTCAGTTCTTTTTGTCCCCTCGTCTTTTTGAGTTACAATAAAATACAAATGTTAAGAAGTGTAAAAAAAAAAAAAAAAAAAGAAAAGCGCCGCGTCCATCACGTAGCGACAGAGTGAGGCGCGGGGGCGGAGAACAAGAACTAGTGTTTATGCAAAAACAAGAACAATGGGGTTTGAACAGCAGCGGGCTGCAGCCTCAGGGTGGAGAAGCTGTTCTCGGCACAGGCACCCAATGGGAATACGGTGTTCCAATTCACTATTAATCTTTAAAAATAAATTAAAAACACATTTATTTAATCTTGCGTGTAATTAATCCCCTGTAGATAAAGATGTAGATCTCGGGCTTGGCTGTGTTGGGGGGTAATTTGTGATCAGTGTATGCTGGCGTTTCACCTCTTCACCCACCTCATCATTAATGGGGGGGGGGGGGGGGGGGGGGGTGGCGCTGAAATGATGCTGTTCTGGGGAGTCATCTCATCTATGTAGAGTCTGCAGTATCTGCCTCTTTTAGTTCTGCTGCTCTAGTCAGTGATGCCGGAGTCACATGATGCACTGTCAATCAATCTCTTATCTTATCAGCTCTAACTGCCTTCCTTTACTGTTTCTTTTGAGGTGTGACCGGCTTCCTGGAGATCTTCATCCATGGCTCTGCTGATGAATACTGGATGGAACCTGAATATTAATTGGACTGGCGGTTCTGCAGGACGCCCTTAAATGGACTCACATAGTTTTCCAGTTGTTAGTTTTTCCATTTGTTTAATATCTGTACATAGCTGTCCTACATCGTTGTTGCTGCCTGGCCGCTCAAGGAGGATGAGTCCCCCACTGAGTCTTGGTCCTCCCAAGGTTTCTTTCTTAAATAACAACATAAAAAGGAGTTTTTTCTTGCCACTGTCGCTTCAGCTTGCTCTTTGGGGGTTTAAAGGCTTTTCATTCTGTAAAGCTGCTTTGTGACAATGTACTGTTGTAAAAAGCGCTATATAAATAAATACCTTGAACTTGAAAGAACTTAAATTCGTCCAGCTAAGTTGAGGTTCTACAGGTGTCTGGAGGACCTCAAGACATTAAATTAATTCAATTATAATAAATTAAATAATTTAAAAAAATTTAATCATTTAAAAAGGCAGGGTGGCACGGTGGCTTAGTGGTTAGCACGTTCTCCTCTCAGCGCTAGGGATTCCCGTTCGAATCCCAATCTGGGTGGAGTTTCCATGTTCTCCCCGTGTCCACGTAGGTTTCCTCCAGGTTCTCCGGTTTCCTCCCACAGTCCAAAAAACAAGGCTCAAGGTCAATTGAATTCTCCAAATTGCCCCATAGAGTGTATCTGTGAGTGAGTGTGAGTCCAGTGATAGATTGCCCCCCTGTCCTGGGTGTATCTGCTCAGCGTCCGAAACGTTCTCCTGGATGGGCATGGGGAACCCCCCGCGAACCTAATAGAGGATAAAGCGGAAGATAACGGATGGATGGATATAATTAATTAAATAATTAATTTAAAATGTCACATGGGGTGGTACTGGAGCCTATCCCAGGAGTCTTTATTGTTGTTATTAACACCTGGGGTAATTGAGCATCTCCATTGTGATTACAATCACAGGCGCATGTGTTTACACTGGGGTGGCATGGTGGATTAGTGGTTAGCATGTTCTCATCTCAGCGCAAGAGATTCCCGGTTCGAATCCCCATCTGGGTGGAGTTTGCATGTTCTCCCCGTGTCCACGTGGGTTTCCTCCGGGTTCTCCGGTTTCCTCCCACAGTCCAAAAACATGGATCAAGTCAATTGAGTTCTCCAAATTGCCCCATATAGAGTGTGTCTGTGTGTGAGTGTGTGCCCAGTGATAGATTGGTGCCCTGTCCTGGGTGTATCTTCCCAGCGCCCGAAACGTTTTCCCCTGGATGGGCATGGGGAAGCCCCCCGTGACCCTAATAGAGGATAAAGCGGAAGATAATGGATGGATGGTGTTTACACTGATCGAAAAGGAGAACATGCAAACACCACCAAAAAAACGTCATCCTGAGCAGCACTCAAACTCAACAATGCAGAACAGTGTTCCGAAGTCTACAAATATAACCTCACGAGTCGATGATCATGAGATTCGGCAGGTTCAGTGGTGGAGGATCCGGAGGGCATTTAGATAACAAAAATTAACAAAGTAAAACTGTGATGTGAGCAGCTTTCATTCCAACCAAAAACAGGAAACAGCACCAAAGTTGCGAAAAAAACAAAAAACAACAAAAAAAAAAAAACAGAACGACGCAGCTGATTGACTCATTAATTAATAAAAGACAGAAACTGTGTAATAATTCATTCACCTTAAAGCCGAGACCCCGGGCCGAAGCTTAAATAACGTCACCGCGTACACCGAGCAGCCAGGAGCAGTCGAGCAGAGGAAACGTACAGATCTGCACTGCGAGGCGCCGCCGCGCTAAAAGCCCAACGGCCCGAGAAACCACTTCACTTAATCACAGGAAGCTCGGGGCAGAAAGTGAGACGGACCGCGAGGAAGACAGCGAGACGAAGGGGAAGTCGGCAGAAGAGCGCCGCGGCTGTTCGAGCCGATCGACATCTGACCTGATTGCTCATGCTGGCCGTGGGCGTGGGGTCCTCCTCCGGGTCCGGACTCGTCTCGCAGGGCCGCCGGACGCTCCTGCGCAGGGACAGAGGGGTGAGGTGAGATAGAGAGCGCGGTTCTGTGAGGACGCCTGGCGCGGAGGACTCCCTCAGGCAGGATGCAGCTGCACACAGGTGCGAGGTGGCCATGCAAATCACTGCTGGGACCGACCACTCCGCAAGCTGCGCTGAGGAGGACGAGGAAGGAAGGGGGAGGCGGGGGAGGAGGTGCACTTTGACTAACAAATGAGGTCGGGGTGCGACGCAGTGCCCGGCGGTGCTCCGATCGGAACGCAGGCCTCACCTGTCGGACGCGAGGTCGTCGTGGGGAGTGGAGGTGCGTTCGGAGGCAGGGTCCGGGGGAGAATCATCTGGGGGGTGGATATTCAGACAGATGTAAACATCACACACTGATACACACACACACAACCATGTCAGTGTTAAAAAGCAGTGGTAGTCTTATGTTTTTGGAACCTGAAGGTCCATGGTTCGATTCCCAGTCCCAAAAAGTACCAAGGGTGAAGGTACCTAATTGCTCACCGGGTATAAAGGGCTGCCCAAGTGTGTGTGTGTTTTCTGCACGGATGTGTTAAATGTGGAGGACACACCCCTCTGTGTGTAAGTAAGGGATCTATATAATGTATAACGTATAACGTGTTTTTCGTAAGTGTGTTTTTGAACGTAAGTGTGTTTTTGTATGTATTTTGTATACGTGTGTGTATGTATGTATGTATGTATGTGTAGGTAAGTATGTGTGTATGTGTATTTGTATGTATATAAGAAAATATAAGAAAAGATCCCTTCAAACAGGGGTGCCCACACTTTTCTGGCCCGAGATCTACTTTTCCATTGGACAGGTCATCGAGATCTACCAGGGTTAATCATTTTTTTAGGCTTTTATATTGAAACCTGTTTACACACATCATATTAGTATTGGGGGGCACGTTGGCTTAGTGGTTAGTGATAGATTGCCCCCCTGTCCTGGGTGTATCTGACCAGCACCTGAGACGCTCTCCCCTAGATGGGCATGGGCACCACCCCCCGCAACCCTAATAGAGGATAAAGCGGAAGATAATGGATGGATAGATGGATGTTAGTATTATCAAATCAACATAGAAAAGACGGCTTCATATTGCCATTTTCACAGAAATTGCAGCAAATAGCATGGAGAAAACTTGGATTTCGTTAAACGCAAACAACCAAACACAGTGGAAGTGCAATGGCTACTTGGCAAATCAAGCAAAGGCATTTTGAGTTTGACATTGCAAAAAAAAATATTCATCCTCCCACTGTAAATGAAAGTGGAATTTTAGTTCTTTTGGAGCGAAGTCCTTCACTCGTCTTGTCAGTCAAATAAAGTGCAAAAACAAACAAACTATCTAATGTAGATGATTCTCGAGGCAGTGCTTCGGATTTAAGCACGGAGGCGTGGCCACGTATCGGTTTTTGGAACAGCGAGAGAGACGGAGACGGGGGGGGGGGGGGGGGGGGGGGGGGGGGGGGGGGGGGGGAGCAGACCGCTCGCTTGCAGATATCGCTGATGTGATTTTTTTTTTCTCAAAACCTCCATCGCGATCGACTGGACACCTCTTCGCGAACGACTTGGCATCACTGCAGTGCTGAGAATCATCCACCACCCTAATAACACCTGCTCTGTCCACGGTCCTGATCATCATACAGAGTAAAGAGGACTAACAGTGTGTGTAGATGGACATATGGACTACAGAATGTCATCTTAGAACTACAAATCCCATCTGTATGATCAAAGATGATGATGGTAACATGGTGTTTACATGATTCTCATGACACACTGATCCACATCATCACAGTTTATGAGAACATGTGGTGTAGCTCTGAGTATAACCACAGCGTTCTCAAGTTCTCCTCCACCATTAGGTGGGAAGCTAACGAACCCGCTGAGAGTTGCGAGCAGCGCCGAGGGCGGGGGTGTGAACGTGAAGCGGACTCGCCTGCGCCGAAGCTCACAGCCTGCCGGTGGGCGTCGTCAGCCTGCAGACAATCTGGGAGTCTGGGTTCTTGCAGGGGCTGAAGAGAGGAACGAACACGTGAGCCTCCACGCTGACGCACAGGAGAACGTAAAGAGGGCTGGAGTGCTACAGAGACGATTTTAATAATAAAGAACTAGACATGGCACTTTAGGGAGAGAAAAAATAAACAATAATAATAACAAGTGGCGACCAAGTGCCTTCAGAGATCAGGAGGTGGGAACGAGGTACAACCTCAAATTAAAACACCACATGATCTACATCGTCAATAATCAATCATAAATAAAAAAAAAACAATCATGATTACAATTACAACACTATGATTTATCATACCGCAACCCTAATATATAGGATAAAGCGGAAGATAATGAATAAATGATTTATCATATTCTATAAGACGACTAATTCCGTTCCTTAAATCTGATTGGCTAAGCCGTTTTTCCGGCCGTGACATCACTGACATTATCACCCCTCTAAACGCTTCACATTTGTATCACTGAGCGACACACATTATATTCAAGATGTCTTTATAAATGGGCGCCACTGTGGCTTAGTGGTTTAGCATGTTCTCCTCTCATAACCATAGTTTATAACCATAATAAACTATAACAATGTGGTCTGTTAAGGGTGAGTCTGTTGCCAGGCAACATTAGGACTAAGAAACTGCACTAATTAGATAAGTCCATCCACTAATCAGAAACAAACAGGGATGTTTTGTTGGAGGGCGGCACGGTGGCTTAGTGGTTTTGCATGTTCTCCTCTCAGCACTAGGGATTCCCGGTTCGAATCCCAATGTGGGTGGAGTTTGCATGTTCTCTCCGTGTCCGCGTGGGTTTCCTCCGGGTTCTCCGGTTTCCTCCCACAGTCCAAAAACATGGATCAAGGTCAATTGAATGCTCCAAATTGCCCCATATAGTGTGTGTGTGTGAGTGAGTGTGTGTCCAGCGATAGATTGGCACCCTGTCATGGGTGTATATGCCCAGCGCCCCGAAACATTCTCCCCTGGATGGGCATGGACATGTTTCCACATTGTGTCCCCCCCGCGCGACCCTAATAGAGGATAAAGTGGACGATAATGGATGGATGGATACTCTATTAAGGGAGTGGTAGCTCAGTGGTTAGGGTGTTGGGCTATCAATTTGAAGGGGGGGGGGGGGGGGGGGGGGGGTTCCTGAGCAAGGCCAAGGACCTCATTGCTCCAGGGATGTGATTAACTCTGTGTTCACCTTTAAAGTCGTTTTGGATAAAAGCGTCTGCTAAATGACGTAAATGTATTAAAACTACATATATAGAGATAGACATATCCGACATTTACCTTTTCAACATGAGCTTCTTTAGCAGTCAGAACATCTGAAACACACACACACATTTATATAGACCTCCGATGGCTTTGTAGAGAACCTTAACTATAAAATGCAATTTCACTTCAGAACCAATTGATTCACAATTGTAAACAGTGTGTAAACATGTTTTGGTCCCCACAATGCTACAAACACACACACACACACACACACACGCCTCGTGAAGACCTCATAGCTGGTCCTGGCTCCGGGACAGACCCGATCTTCCCCCTCATGCCTGTTTGGCTGGCAGTCATGCGTTCAGGACACTGATGGATTAGTTCAATCAGAGACGGCTGCCAAAGAAGGAGCTGTTCTCCTGTTAGAACAGTCCTTACAAGGCTACAGCGCGGAACCAGGAGCACCGAGGTCACCAAGGTCAGCCGGATCTTCAGGTTCAGAGTAAGGTAGAAAGTGTTAACACTTTCTCTCCGTTGGGCGGCATGGCGGCTTAGTGGTTGGCACGTTCTCCTTTCAATCTGGGTGGAATTTCCATGTTCTCCCAGTGTCTGTGTGGGTTTCCTCCGGGTTCGTCGGTTTCCTCCCACAGTCCAAAAACATGGATTCAAGGTAAATAGAATTTTCCAAATTGCCCCATAGTGTGTGCGTGTCCAGTGATAGATTGGCATGCTCTCCTGGGTGTATCTGCCCAGCGCCCAAAACGTTCTCCACTGGATGGACATGGAGAAAACCCGCCCCCCCCCCCCCAACCACTCCAGTAGAGGATTAAGTGAAAAATTTATCTTTAACTGTGGAGCATTTATTCGTAATCAATCCTACAGAGAAATGTCTCCAGAGGTAGTCTCCTTAATGTGTGAGTTGGCATGTTCTCCCCATGTCTCCCTCTGCAGCAACAGATGACCTACTGTCTCTGATTCTCCATCTACAAGGTGGAGCAGTAAAATGGAAGTGTGTAACAGTAAGTGAGAGTGTACAGTAAGTGGATACCGGTTTCAATCCTGTCACCCCACCACTAGATGTCACCAACATGCTACTTACTGCTGCTGTGTGAACTTGGGGTGGTTATTCCAACATGAACGTTTAAATTAGTGGAGTGGAACCTCACCATACGAACCCGTGACCACGCCCTGTGGACTCCTCAGAAGCAGGTCTGAACCTCCACGCTCCTCCTCGTTTGGTTCTCCACCTGCCGTCTCAGCTGTGGCCTCCGTCTCCATGCTCAGGGTCTGTTCGAGATCCTCCTGCTCTGAGCTGCTGTTCTCACAGAGTTCTTCATCAGATTCCTGCTGAGCATTAAGCCCAGGTGGTTCTTCCTCAACAGGGTGAACCTCGTACCCCTCAGACGCAGAGTCGGCTGGAGAGTCATCCACCTGAACGGAACATCAACACGATAATGTGGTTCAACCAAAAAAACAAAAGTCCAAACCTCCGATGGTCCTGGACGGTGACGCAGTGTGAGAACATCGGCTGTCACTCAGAACATTTAGGTGGATGATGAGGATCTGTGGTGTTGTAATGTCCACAACACAACAAAGACTCGATCACGCCGGCATGTATAGGGTTCGATAAACAAGGACTTTCTTTTGAACAACCTCAAAACTAACCAATCAAGAGCGTCTGTGAGCTCAGGTATATGAAAATGGGCGGGACCTTTTTCTTCTGACTGGTTTATCAGATGTCATCAGTGGAGTGGATCAGAATCACTAATAATCTTTCAAAGTAGATTAAAAACACATTTATTGAATGAATTCCCTGTAGATTAAAGGTGTAGTTCTCGGGCTTGGTGGTGTCGGGTTGCTTATCTGGGATCAGTCTGTGCTGGCATTTCACCTCTTCACCCAGGTCGTCATTAGTACAAGGTGCGGCACTGAAACGATGCTGTTCCAGGGAGCCCTCTCACCCAAGTACCCTACAGTATCTGCCCCTTTCAGTTCTGCTGCTCCAGTCATATGATGCACAGTGTCAATCAAACTACGGTTATTAATTAATTACTGTTCTTTTTTAGCTCTAACTGCGTTTCTTGTTTGTTCTTTTGAGGTGTTGCTAATTCCTTGGAGGTGTGGTCAGCTCTTCATTCATGGTTCTACGACGATTACAGGATGGAACCGGGATTTCTATTGGACCGGCGGTCCTCAATGGACTTATCGAGTTTTCAATTGTTAAATACGGGTCACATGATGCTGCCCCCCCACTCAAGGAGGATGAGTCCCCCACCGAGTCTCGGTCCTCACAAGGTTTCTTCCTTAAAATAACACAACAGAGAGTTTTGTTTTGCCACTGTCGCTTCGTCTTGCTCTTTGGGGGTTTAAAGGCTTATAAAACTGTAAAGCTGCTTTGTGACGATGTACTGTTATAAAAAAAAAAAAAACATAATAATAAATAATAAAAATATAAATAAATGTATTTATAGACTGTTATAAAAAACACTCTATAAATAAAAATATAAATAAATTTATTTATAGACTGTTATAAAAAACACTCTATAAATAAATGACTTGAACTTGACATCAGAACGTATCAATCACTGCCTCAGCAGTGATGAGTAGGACTCTTTATTACCCAATAAGGGCTGTCTAAATACTTTTAGCCATAAATTCTGCCCTGGTTGAATACATACCTGCAGCACGCCGTCTGCCGTCTGACTGCTGCACTCTCGGCTTTCCTTCTGAGACTGAAGTTCATGCAGCTCATCAATTAACTGCTGCTTCTGGGTTTCCTGTTCCTTTACCCTACACACACAAACACACAGTATTAAGGTTGCCCCACTTAAAGTACAGCACGTCTCCCGAATTAAACAAGGAACTATTAGCAGAACTCACCTGTACACAGTTTGGAGCCCCATGCAGTGCCCCATGGTTCCTACAGTCTAACCTCTGAAAGCACTTCTGCCCCTGAGCCCCGTCCCGCTCTTCCCCGGGTTTTATAACACCTCCCCCGCCCGCCCTCATCTCCAAACGTGGAAAGCACCCATCTCAGATCAGTGACATTTACAAGGACTAAACCAAAACAAGATGTTGGACGGGGAGAGGTCATAAGGACACCTCTGAACTAGACATTGAGGAGTCACCGGCTACACCTCCCTCCCACTATATCGGCTCTAGTGGACATAGAGATGGACTTTGTAGTTACATTCTGTAGTCCATGTGGTTTTCTATACACTTTAAGTCCACTTAAAATTTTAAAGGATGCAAAATAGTCAAGCCACTTTGAGTCAATAGAATCACAGCATCCATCGGAGATTAAGTAAAGTCAACATTCCAATTCATTTCATTCAAAAGTTAGTGGTTAGCACGTTCGCCTCTCAGCACTAGGGATTCCTGGTTCGAATCCCCATCTGGGTGGAGTTTCCATGTTCTCCCCGTGTCTGTGTGGGTTTCCTCCGGGTTCTCCGGTTTCCTCCCACAGTCCAAAAACATGGATCAATTCAATTGAATTCTCAAAATTGCCCCATATAGAGTGTGTCTGTGTGAGTGTGTGTGTGTCCAGCGATGGATTGGCGCCCTGTTCTGGGTGTATCTGCCCAGCGCCCGAGATGTTCTCCCCTGGATGGGCATGGGGAACCCCCCCAATAGAGGATAAAGCGGGAGATAATGAATGAATGAAAAGTTAGCTCTACTGTATAACAAACACAGTAAAGCTTTACACGTACTGAGCACATTCTCAATGGTGTTGCTCTCTGTTATAAACACACAGAACTGTAGCAGTATTAGAGTGGAACCTTAGCGCCCCCTGATGTGGAAGATAATGGATGGATGGAGTTCCACTTCAAAGTGACGAACCGTAACACCTAAAAAGCGGATTGCGTGTCCCGCTCATGCTCCACACCAGTCTTTTAGATGGTGTGAGGTCTCTAAAGTCCCAGGAGGACCTTCACACTGTCACAAGGTAGGATTGCGGTGGGGTTCCCATACCCATCCAGGGAAGAACGTCTCGGGCGCTGTGCAGATACACCCAGGACAGGACGCCAATCTATCACTGGACACACACTCACACTCTATATGGGGCAATTTGGAGAATTAAATTGACTTGATCCATGTTTTTGGACTGTGGGAGGAAACCGGAGAACCCGGAGGAAACCCACGTGGACACGGGGAGAACATGGAAACTCCACCCAGATGGGGATTCAAACCGGGAATCCCTAGCGCTGAGAGGAGAACATGCTAACCACTAAGCCACCGTGCCGCCCGCCTCAAAACAATAACACAAAACTATTGAGTGTGTATAAAAACCCAGGTGTAGAACTAATCAACACACAGAACTGTAGCAGTATTAGAGTGGAACCTTCGCGCCCACCTGACGGACAGATGCAGAATATCGGTGCGGGAGCGGCGCATGTTGCTGGCCATCTTCAGCAGCTCCTTTTCCAGCGAGTCGGTGTACTGCTTCAGCTGCTCGAGGCTGTGGGTCCACTCGCCGTGCCGCTGCTCCAGCTGAACCTGCAGACCCTGCGATCAGAGGCACATTTAGAACAAACCCATCAGCAGCCCAAAACCACCCTGCAGCACGGACTCCTCCAGCGAATGAGAACACTGGAGGATGAAGAGCACGGTGTGTAGGCTGGACGTTCTGCGAGCCAGAGAGCTGGATGCTTCAGCACCGAGCACAAGCCGCACGTCTCTGCCTTATCGGTTCTGAACCTTTAAGACGATCTTATAGTGAATTATCCCACATCCAAAACGAAAACACTAATCTGAAGAAAAACATCAGTCTATGAAACTATTTAAACTATTTACAGAAGCAAATTAAACTTCTTAATAATGGGGGCGGTAATGACTCATGTTCTAGTCGCTGTATCTGTGCAGAACATAAAAAGTGAGAGGGAGGAGCTTGTGTGTATGTCTATGTCTTGATCATTATATTAAGCGAGTTCCACTTTGGGGCTTAGTGGTTGGCATGTTCTCTCAGCGCTGGGGATTCTCCGTTCGAATCCCAACCTGGGTGGAGTTTTCATGTTCTCCCCGTGTCAATGTGTGTTTCCTCAGGGTTCTCCGGTTTCCTCCCACAGTCCGAAAAACATGGATCGAGGTCAATTGAGTTCTCCAAATTGCCCCATATAGAGTGTGTGTGTCCAGTGATAGATTGGCGTCCTGTCCTGGGTGTATCTGCCCAGCGCACGAAACGCTCTCCCCTGGATGGGCATGGGGGAACCCCCCCGCGACCCTAGTAGAGGATAAAGCAGAAGATAATGGATGGATGGAGTTCCACTTTAAAGTGGGGAACGGTGACGCCACTGTCTTTCAGATGGCATTTGGAGAATTCAATTGACTTGATCCATGTTTTTGGACTGTGGGAGGAAACCGGAGAACCCAGAGGAAACCCACGCAGACATGGGGAGAACATGGAAACTCCACCCAGATCAGGATTTGAACCGGAAATCCCTAGTGCTGAAAGGCAAACATGCCAACCACTACGCCATCATTCCACCCTTCACATTCGTATCAATGCGTGATATACAATACATTCATTCCTGATGTTTTTTATAAACTGAGTTCTGTAATTTGGCCATTAGATGGCAGTGTCAAGTGATTTATTCACAATAATGCCACACCCTCTCGTACCTTATTACTTTAATAACCATCCATCCATTATCTTCTGCTTTACCCTATATTAGGGTCGTGGGGGGGTTCCCCATGCCCATCCAGGGGAGAACGTCTCGGGCGCCAATCTATCACTGGACACACAGACACACTCACACAGACACTCTATATGGGGCAATTTGGACAACTCAATTGACTTGATCCATGTTTATGGACTGTGGGAGGAAACTGGAGAACCCGGAGGAAACTCACGGGGAGAACATGGAAACTCCACCCAGATTGGGCTTCGAACCGGGAAGTGCTGAGAGGACAACATGCCAACCACTAAGCCACCGTGCCGCCCCTGCTAATAACATTTAATATAATTTTAAAAGATACCAATAAAGTGCTTTGAATAAATAATAAAAATAATAATAATAATAATAATAAAAAATAATAAATAATAAAACAAACCAACAAACACGTCAATCAAATGTACCTGAACTTTTAACACCATACATGGAGAACCTCCACCTGATGGAACCGACCATGTGCTGAGTGACCACCCTAAACTTTGCATCATTAACTGTGTGTCGTTCCACTCCATCACGCTGGTGTGCACCCACACACACACACACTAGACTTACATAACGGTGAGTGGTACGAGTTCCTCGGAGAGCGGAGTGCTGGCGTTATGTAATCATCTACACCTCTCGACTAGAACGAGAACGTCCACCTCCAACAGCAGCACACATCGACTCACTTCATTCAGAACCCTCACAGAGGCGCTGACGTCCCTCGTTCCCTCGGGTCAGTGCAGGACCCAAAATATGTGGACCGTTCTATTTAGTAAGGTTGTGCGTTAACAGTTTTAATAAACGGGGAACCTGCTCAGGACGGCACGGTGGCTTAGTGGTTAGCATGTTCTTCTCTGAGTGCAAGGGATTCCCGGTTCGAATCTCAATCTGGGTGGAGTTTCCATGTACTCCCTGTGTCCGCATGGGTTTTTGCCCCATATAGAGTGTGTTTGTGTGAGTGTGTGCACAGTGATAGATTGGCGTCCTGTCCTGGGTGTATCTGCCCAATGTCCGAAATGTTCTCCCCTGGATGGGCATGGGAAACCCCCCCCCTGATCCTAATAGAGGATAAAGCAGAAGGTAATGGATGTTTTGGGGTGATGTGGTGACATGGAGGTTGGTGCGTTTGTGTCACCGTAAGAAGGCTCTGTATGAGGTGGAGCACACAAAAGCCCTTCCTGTATGGCATGGACGTGTTTCCACCTTGTGCCCCCCCCCCCCGCGACCCTAATAGAGGATAAAGCGGATGATAATGGATGGATAGACGGAACCTGTTCAGAGTTCTGACCTCCATTCCATTAAAAAAACCCACATGCAGTAACAGCACGGAACCCACACACAGGAATCCTGTATGCTTTAAGGATTCCAAATTATCCTCCCAATGACCCATTGGCCCCCACCACCCCCTTTGATCATGCCTCCACTGCTTACTTACCCGGTCCGGCAAGATGGGCCTTTGGGTCAATATACACAGGTGTAAATTGTCTGTATATTATAATTTGTGTAGTGAAGCCTGTATGTATTATCATGAATCTGTTTTTTTAATCTATATAGCAATGTGTAAAATACGAGAGCCATCATGTACCACACCACATCCCTTGTGTGTAAAGCACTCGGATTCCGATTTATTTACTTTTGAGAGATTCACTATGAGGGAACACTTTAAAGTTTTATTTGAAATGGAATTATTTTTCTTCTTATTTGGACCTATTACAGAGTTATGAACATACTTAAACTAGTTTAGTGCCTGCAACCACGCCACAGGCAAAAGCACTGCCATCACATGTACACGTGAATGTTCCCCCGAAGCTGAATGATGAAACACATGACGCTGATGCCACATGATAAAATTTTACCTGCAGTTTGAGGTCAGAGTTGGTGTCCCGATTCTCCTGAGTTCTGAGTGCTGTGAGAATGGCATGGGTATCCTCATCAAACTCTCGCCTCTAACACACACACACACACACACACACACAAAGAGAGAGTGAACAACCTGATATCACCCCCACACACAACAAAGCCCTCTCCTCTACTACACACTCAATAACTTGTGTGTGTGTGTGTCAGTGTGTGATGTTTACATCTGTCTGAATATCCACCCCCAGATGATTCCCCACTGGACCCTGCCTCCGAACGCACCTCCACTCCCCACGACAACCTCGCATCCGTGTGTGTGTGTGTGTGTGTGTGTATATATATATATATATATATATATATATATATATATATATATATATATATATATATATATATATATATTCTTTTTTTTTTTTGGTATATTTTTTTTGTTGTTAATTTTACTTCCGTTACCATATAGAAATGTATATACACACTTATTATTCAAGCAATCATTGCTGTTATTATTATTATTCATTAACATGTATACATATACTCTTTATTAATTCAACTATCATATCTTTTTTCTTGTTTGAGTTTTTATATATATGTTTACTATGCTATACCAACATAAATGTACACATTTGTCATGTGAATAAAGCAAATTACATTGAAAAATTCAATTGAGAGAGAGAGAGAGAGAGAGAAAAAAAAAAAACACACACACACTGAAAGCCTGAAATGAGCAGTCTGGGGTCACTGGGGGCTTTTCCTTTCTCAATGTGTAACATCTGATCTTTCGCACTTTATAAATTTCCCCATTGTGGTATTAATAAAGGTATCATCATCATCATTTAGGGGAGTAAACCCAGCACCCTCCCCTCCAGTGAGCGACTGCAGCAGTTTCAGATAGAATGTTAATCATCAACTGTGTACAAACTTTTTATTTACCAGTCTGTCGATGAGGACTTTGAACTCCAGGGACATCTGCTCAGGTGTGGGACCCTGCAGGAGGAACAGAACCTCCCGATCCAGAGTCTCGTCCAGCGGCGAGGCCATGCAGATTGAGGAGAAAGGTTCTCCACCCTGTACTCACACACAGCATGGAATTCGGTGGATGATGCAGGATTCAGCAAGTGAATACTGCAGACACATCACTTTTAGTTTTGTGTTTGGCAATTTCTGCCTCCAAACACACTACCGCCCACAAGTCAAAGGTGCTGTTATTGTTAAATGGACATTTTGTTAAATATTATTTAAAATAGTATTTCAATTGTTTTGCTCCAATTACATTTTATGCATCAGAATTTTTCATTTTTATTTACTTTAAAATATAATAAAAACAATATAATAAAATACTTTAAAATATAATAAAAAATATAATAAAAGTATTAATTATATATATGGCGTCATGGTGACTTAGTGCTTTAGCATGTTCTCCTCTCAGCACTAGGGATTCCTGGTTCGAATCCCCATCTGGGTGGAGTTTCCATGTTCTCCCCGTGTCTGCGTGGGTTTCCTCCGGGTTCTCCGGTTTCCTCCCACAGTCCAAAAACATGGAACAAGTCAATTGAGTTCTCCAAATTGCCCCATATAGAGTGTGTCTGTGTGAGTGAGTGTGTGTCCAGCGATAGATTGGCGTCCTGTCCTGGGTGTATCTGCCCAGTGCCTGGATTGGCATGGGAAACCCCCCTGCAACTCTAATATAGGATAAAGCGGAAGATAATGAATGAATGAATATATATATATATATATATATATATATATATATATATATATATATATATATATATATATATATATAAACACTATATTGTATACATAATTACCTAAATTTAAAATGTTTCCACTCTCAGGTGGTAAATACATAACTGAGGAAACTGGCAACCATCAATTTCATGAAAACAGCACTATTATTAGTTAAATTATTATTATTTAAATACTTTTATAATCTGTAAAGATGTATGTTGGTATATTACGCAGATTCATGGTCATCAATATAAAGAAGGAAATAATATTTTACATTTTTAAATCTTTAAAAAATAATAAAAACAGCTATTTTAAAAAGTTTTTTTAAAAAAAGTTCACACACAAACCTCCAGGGGGCCCTGCTGTGCCAGAGCCAGTTCCGTCTCCAGAGAACCTGAACTTGTCTGATTGAGTCTGTAGGCCACAGAGAGCGACAGACCGGGGCTGTATGGGGTCACACACAGACACCTTCATTCATGTGACAATCATTTCGGTAATTCACGTTCTGTATGATTTCAGGAGCCTCGAACTTAGAACTTTGATTTCAGTAAGACAGATACAATGTGAGGTTCATTTTGAGGGATGAAGGTTCGAGGGCTCATGTCCCTCCACCATCCTATCTGCAGCATCCAGTAACACTGATGGAGGGTTACAGGATGAACACAAAGAGTGTGCAGTGAGTGGATACAGAGTTTAAACTCCGGCAGCATAACTGCCACGTCAGCATCACTGCAGTGATGAGCTGTATCCACCAGGGGGCATCCTCTTTAAGTTAAGTGAGTGGAGGTATGCATGTGTAACTGCAGGAGAGCCTCACATGGCCACGTCAGGCTGCAGGAGCTGCATCTGACTCTCCAACTTGCTTTTCTCTGCTCTCAGTAACTGTGGAGAGAACATGCCAATTTAGAGACGTGTAAAACCAACGAGAGAAACACCACCACAGGGCGGAGGTCTTTACTTCGGTCACTGCTGAGTACTCCACCACTGCCTCCTTCAGGTCCTCCAGCTGTCTGCTTTTCTGAAATATAAACAGAAATCATCTCAACATCTCACAGACCTGCTCATCCTCACTGAAGCCTATCCCTGCACACATAAGCCGGAAAACATTCCAGACTGATCCCAGAGTCAAGTCAACACTACGGAAGTACTTTGGGGAAGGCCTTATCCTCAGCATGACTACAAATCAAGCTCATGAATGGAAACAGAACGAACACTGTGTTCTGATGGGATGTTAAATTAAAGGCGTCCACATATCTACGGCTGTATTACACAGACAGCTTTTCTTATGGATGTGGATCGTACTGAGTGCAGCATGTGCTCCTCTACACACCTCCTGTATTAAAGAGTCCTTCTCAGCCATGACCGCATCGAACGAATGCGTCTGAACCTGTGGATGTAAACACAATGACACAATGAGCAGCGCCCCCCCCACCACAGTTTTAACAGAGCTCTGTATAAATACAGCAATAATCCTTCAGCTCGTCACCAACAGCTCACCTGCAGGTCAGCGTTGACCTCACAGAGTGTCTTAATCTTCTTTTGGAGCTCATCCACCTCCACAGAGACCTTCATGTTCTTGTTACAGGACAGAAATAAGAAAAAAGAAAGTAATAATAATACGGTGAGGAGACAAAATAAACAACATCGACTAAAGCTCAGATCGGAACCCTAAAGTCACTTTAGTCATATATATATATATATATATATATATATAAATAAAATATATACACACACATATACACACACAAATACATATATACATACATTTTATATATATATATATATATATTCATTCATTATCATCAACTTTATCCTATCCTATCAGGGTCGCGGTGGGGTTCCCCATGCCCATCCAGGGGAGAACATTTCGGGCGCTGGGCAGATACACCCAGGACAGGGCGCCAATCTATCGCTGGGCACACACTCACTCACACAGACACGCACACACTCTCTATATGGGACAATTTGGAGAACTCAATTGACTTGATCCATGTTTTTGGACTGTGGGAGGAAACCGGAGAGCCCAGAGGAAACCCACGCAGACACGGGGAGAACATGGAAACTCCACCCAGATGGGGATTCGAAACTGGAATCCCTAGTGCCGAGAGGCGAACGTGCTAACCACTAAGCCACCGTGCCGCATATATATATATATATATATATATATATTTATCTCATAATTATCTTTGAAGACTATGTAGGTGAATTTCCCTCATAAATAAAGTAGACCACCACCTTATTAATGGTTCATTTCCTTCTTGCCCATTTGCATATTGACTTGTTAATTAGAATAATAAAAGACTGCAGTGTATGTATTTAAGGGCAAAAAAAGGGCCAAATATAAATAACTAAATATGTGTGGACACCTTGTAGTACGGCCCTTAAATCTGATTGGTTGAGCCATTTGTGACATTGCCGGCCGCACACCTCTGAGTGCTTCACATTTGTATCAATGCGTGATATACAATACATTTTAAATACAGATTAATATAAACAGTCAGATGATATCCAATCAGAGCGGCACGGTGGCTTAGTGGTTGGCATGTTCTCCTCTCGGCACTAGGGATTCCCGGTTCAAATCCCACTCCGGGTGGAGTTTCCATGTTCTCCCCGAGTCCATGTGGGTTTCCTCCGGGTTCTCCGGTTTCCTCCCACAGTCCAAAAACATGGATCAAGGTCAATTGAATTCTCCCAATTGCCCCTATAGAGTGTGTTTGGGTGAGTGAGTGTGTGTTCAGCGATAGATTAGCGTCCTGTCCTGGGTGTATCTGCCCAGTGCCCGAAACGTTCTCCCCCGACCCTAATAGTGGATAAAGCGGAAGATAATGGATGGATGGATTTCCAATCAGCACTAATCCTGTTAGTTTTTTTATAAACTGCGTTCTGCAATTTGGCCACTAGACGGCAGTGTTTGATTATTACAGAAACCAAGTTTTTTTTAAAGTGAACTGTTTTCTCAGCGATCAGTGTTCATTTTGTCATGGAAGACAAGATTATTAACAATTTTGCTTTTAACAAACACATTAATGAATCAAACCTTTTTTAATTATAGTGTATTTGTAAGCATTTTATAAAAGCAAGACGACACACGAGGTTGTGTATTATTGTGAATAAATCACGAGAAAGTAGTGTAACTGTACTCTGCTACATGTTGGAACTAATAACACCTCTTTCCCATGATTTATTTACAATTAAGCCTCTGATGCAGGACAAAGTCTGATGACATTTGCAGTTTTATTAATAAAACTGTGACCCAGTCACCACCAGACGTCCCGAGGTCCTACCTCGTCCTGCAGAGAGGAGATCTTTGTTAAAAGCGTTTGGTTCTCCCTCTCCTGTAAAGAAACAAAGCAGTTACATACTCACATGTAGGAGGTGCACAAAGCAGGTGCAATCTGAATTTGCTCACGTCACTTATTATTTTCATTTTCTAAACCTTCTAATCTGGGGCTTATCCCAGCATTCTTAGAGCACAATGTGGGGAAGCATTTCTGATGGGTCCTCAGGCGATCACATGCACATTTATACTTTAATGAACTACACACGTGGACAAAATTGTTGGTACCCCTTGGTTAATGACAGAAAAACCCACAATGGTAACAGAAATAACTTTAATCTGATAAAAGTAATAATAAATAAAAATTCTATGCAAATGTACAAATGAAAGTCAGACATTGCTTTTCAACCATGCTTTAACAGAATTATGTAAAAAAATACTCATGAAACAGGCCTGGACAGAAATGATGGTACCCCTGAAAATAATGTGACCAAATGGACATGTTAAATCAAGGTGTGTTCACTAATTAGTATCACAGGTGTCTACAATATTGGAATCAGTCAGTGGGCCTATATGGCTACAGTCCCATGGATCTTAAATTTCTGAATCACATGTGCAACAGTAGTCACAGGAACATCAAGCTGCTTGGAGATGGTCTTATAGCCTTTACCTTTAACATGCTTGTCTATTATTTTCTTTCAAATGTCCTGAGACAACTCTTTTCTTTGCTTCCTCTGGTTCATGTTGAGTGTGGTACACACCTTATCACCAAACAGCACGGTGACTACCTGTAGCCCTATATATAGGCCCACTGACTGATTACAATATTGTAGACACATGTGATACTAATTAGTGAACACACCTTGATTTAACATGGTACCCCTGAAAATAATGTGATCAAATGGACATCATTTCTGTCCAGGCCTGTTTCATGAGTTTATTTTTTTAAATAATTCTGTTAAAGCATGGTTGGAAAGCAATGTCTGACTTTCATTTGTACATTTTCATAGAAT
This sequence comes from Corydoras sp. C115, assembly GCA_019802505.1. Lineage (NCBI taxonomy): Eukaryota > Metazoa > Chordata > Actinopteri > Siluriformes > Callichthyidae > Corydoras > Corydoras sp. C115. Next base: position 34,007 of record JAFMOC010000177.1, on the reverse strand, counting down.
TTTTATTTATTATTACTTTTATCAGGGTGGCTTAGTGTTTAGCACGTTCGCCTCTCAGCGCTAGGGATTCCCGGTTCGAATCCCCATCTGGGTGGAGTTTCCATGTTCTCCCCGTGTCTGCGTGGGTTTCCTCCGGGTTCTCCGGTTTCCTCCCACAGTCGAAAAACATGGATCGAGTTAATTTAATTCTCAAAATTGCCCCATATAGAGTGTGTCTGTGTGAGTGAGTGTGTGCCCAGCGATGGTATGGCGCCCTGTCCTGGGTCTATCTGCCCAGCGCCCGAAACGTTCTCCCCTGGATGGGCATGGGGAACCCCACCGCGACCCTAATAGAGGATAAAGCGGGAGATAATGAATGAATGAATTACTTTTAAGTTATTTCTGTTACCATTGAGGGTTTTTCTGTCATTAACCAAGGGGTACAAACAATTTTGTCCACGTGTGTATCTGCAGTTCAGACTGCAGGGAAAAAAGTGAGCTCCTGCCAAAACGCCCCAGCAGATAGTGAGAGAACATACCAACTCTACACTGAAAGACATGGTCGACCAGGACCTTTTAATTGTGACAGAGTTGCACACGGGTCAAAACGCTCACCATCTGTTTGCTCTGAGCCATGACGCGAGCCTTGCTCTCCTCCGAGGAGCTCAGAGTCAGCTTCATCTCCTCCACCTCCTCCTTCAGCAGACGCTCCCTCTGCAGCATCTGCTGCCCCCTGCAGCCGAAAAACAGGTGAATGCAGTTTCAGTTTGGTTCTTTGTCCACAGATGAGTGTTTTCTATTTTATAATTTCACCCTGTATTGATATACACATTGATCTTTAATCAATTAATCCACCTCATGCAAACTCGATTACAATAAAAGCTTGAGTTAGATTTAGAAATTAATTGCAGATCACTTTGGCCAGTGGTTGGGAGGATGGAGGGGGCAGTGGCTGGGTGAGAGGGTAATTACGGGATGAAAATAGCCTGAAGGTGTTATTATTATAGAGGGATAAATATGGTCGGAGCATGTGACCTACATCTTAGCTTGGGTCTTAAGCTCCTCGTTGTCCTCCATGAGTTTTTGGTTGGTCTCCTCCATGGCCTCCATAGTCTGCTTCATCTTTCGAACCTCCTCCTGCAGCTTCTGGTTGTTGAACTGCAGGTCGGCCACGCAGAACACCAGATCTGAGGTTTCTCTGAGCACAACAGAATTATAATTATAATTATAGTATAAGAAATAGATCACGATAATCCAATTATTATGCGATAATCAAAAAAATTAAATGCAGGCCATCCGCTTAATTTTCTGCTAAGGTCGTGTGTGTGTGTGTGTGGGGGGGGGTCCCTATGCCCATCCAGGGACAGAAACATCAGGACAGGGGGCCAATCTATCACTGGGCACACACTCACACAGACTCACTCTATATGGGGCAATTTGGAGAATTCAATTGACCTTGAATCCATGTTTTTGGACTGTGGGAGGAAACCGGAAAACCCGGAGGAAACCCATGCAGACACGGGGAGAACTCCACCCAGATCGGGATTTGAACCTGAATGCCCGACGCTGAGTGGAGAACATGCTAACCACTAAGCCACTGTGCCACCTTGCTAAATATTAATATTTTTAAAAAATATTAACTTTAATAATTTGAAAGATTGACACCCTGTACTGGGCAACCTTCTCAACTCTCCCCCCCCCCCCCCCCCCGGCACGGTGGCTAAGTGGTTAGCATGTTCTCCTTTCAGCGCTGGGATTCCCAGATCAAATCCCAATCTGGGTGGAGTTTCCATGTTCTCCCCGTGTCCGTGTGGGTTTCCTCCGGGTTCACCGGTTTCCTCCCACAGTCCAAAAACATGGATCAAGTCAATTGAGTTCTCCAATTGCCCCATATAGAGTGTGTGTGTGAGTGAGTGTGTGTCCAGTGATAGATTGGTGTCCTGTCCTTGATGTATCTGCCCAGCGCCCGGAACGTTCTCCCCTGGATGGGCATGGGGAACCCCCCCGTGACCCTAATTGAGGATAAAGCGGAAGATAATGAATGAAAGAATATTATTAATAATAGGGCGGCCCAGTGGCTTAGTGGTTGGCATGTTCTCCTCTCAGCACTAGGGATTTCCGGTTTGAATCCCAATCGAGGTGGAGTTTCCATGTTCTCCCCGTGTCCGCGTGGGTTTCCTCCGGGTTCTCCAGTTTCCTCCCACAGTCCAAAAACATGGATCAAGGTCAATTGAATTCTCAAAATTGCCCCATACAGAGTGTGGCAAATGGACAGATTGGCGTCCTGTCCTGGGTGTATCTGCCCAGCGCCCGAAACGTTCTCCCCTGGATGGGCATGGGGAACCCCACTGCGACCCTAATAGAGGATAAAGCAGAAGATAATAAATGAATGCCAAATGTAATTTCTAAAAGGTTTGGCCTGCGTATGTGTGTGTAAGGGGGTTTATTAATACTTTTCAGGTCAGTAGACAATAACACACAATTATTCTTACAACTCAGCTCTGGATGCCTCCCCACCGAAAGCTTCCAGGCTGCCTGATGTCATGTTCATCAAAATAGATCTCTTTGCTGCAGAAGGAAACCCAACGTGAGATCGATCAGACCCACAGATTAACAGATTTCATCCACTGACTCACAAACAGCGTGATCACCTGACAGACTGTCTGGAAGTTTCACTAGTTCCTGAATGGGGTCGTCGTTCTCATCCTTCCTGAGTAGAGCGTGAAACACCACCACAGTCACAGATCTGACAGTAAGTCACATGGTAATCAATCACACAACGTTAAACCCGGCGTTTACACATACACCTGATTACGGCAGTCTTCGATCCACTCCTTCATGATGGCGTGGTAGGTGTCCAGGTCGATGGAAATGTCCTTGTGTTCGGGGTCGAGCATGTTGCACAGCTCCTCCAGACCGCTGTCCTCAGAGCCGCGACTCGTCGTGTGTCTCAGATAATCCACGATGTGCGACACGTAGACTTTACCTGCAGACGACAGGACACTGGATCACTGTAGACTGAAGGAAGAGTTTGGCTGAAAGCGCCGACAGGCAGCCATCATTGTCTTACACATCGTTCTGCCAGTCGGTAGGTGGTCGAGTACAAACTCTTTGACATTGTTTTGTAGCGTTTATAAAGTTTTAGTCCAGTTATAATTATTTATTTATTTAATGTCCATATATAAATACATAAAAAATGTGTGTGTGTATCTATATGTATAAAAATGAATGTGCATGTGTACATATGCACATGTGTGTATAAATATATATATATATATATATATATATATATATATATATATATATATATATATATATAAATAAAAGAATAAAATATTTTAATAATTATATTATATAATTTTATATATATATTATATATTATAAATATTTGTATATTTATACTGTACACACACACATTATAAAGCCTGTAATAAAATAAATATATATATATGTATAAAAATAAATAAATGTGCATGTGTACATGTATGTATGTGTGTATAAAAAAATATGTATACACACACACACACACATATATATATATATATATATATATATATATATATATATATATATATATATATATATATATATATATATATATATATATATATATACACACATATGTATATATACACACACACTATATATATATATATATATATATATATATATATATATATATATATATATATATAAATAAAATAATTAATAAAATATTTTAATAATTATATTATATAATAATAATTATATAATCGCACAAATGAAACACAGCCAACGCTGAAAAAAGCTCCGGTTTAATTCCAAACTGCGGGAGCTTCACCTTCACACAAATAAAGAACGTGGAACATGCAGCTCTGCAAACATGAACGCAGCAGCACGGTGATGATACACCACCTGAAACTAAACATGCTGGAGCCACCGATGAGGATGAAGCTGAACAGCAGATAAATCACTACAACATCCCGAGGTTCTTTAGTTTTGAAGTAAATCAATGTCACATTGTGAGACCGGCAGACCAGCTTTATGCTGTTTGGTTGTTAACTGGATAATAACAGTGATAGAGAACGTGTCTTAATGTCCGTTATACGAATACGTCCGTATTTCCCGGGACATGTCCTGTCTCAGGCGTCCCGGTTTATTTTTTTAAGTTTTTGCGAATCAATAGCAGCACACCGCAGGGGAGCGGGGGATTGACCCGCACACGTGTTTACAAAAGAGTCCCCCCCCCCCCACTTTCAGACCGGGAAGCCTTGTGCACGGTGAGCAAAGCAGCCACATATGTCCCGGTGTCCAATTGACATTTCACACAACAGGTATTTTTTGTTAACTGGCTAATTTTTCAATAACTGACAGTTTTAGTTCATTTGTTAATTAATTTTTTTTAATAGCTGATTGTTAATTAGTTCATTTGTTAATTCATTTTTTTTCCCAATAGGCTACAGAACAGACAATATCTAGTTCATTACTGAAGGCAACTGAGTATCATGTGTTATTTGGACTTTTGACTTTTGTTGTTAAGTGAGGGATGTTTAGATGATACATTATTTCTTTCATTGTGCATTTCATTAATTACAGGAAATGTTACCTTAAACATTTTGAATAAAATTACTATAAATAATACTATACTATAGAATAATAATACTGAAAAACATACATCTTTGGGTAAAAGCCTCTGCTAAATGAATAAATGTAAATGTAAAGACGTGAAAAAATGTTTTTAATTTATCCGATTCATCGATTAATCGAAAAAATAATCGACCGATTAATCGATTATCAAAATAATCGTTAGTTGCAGCCCTAATATATACACACACTCGTTTTAACATGCATATATATGTGTATATATATAAATAAAATAATGTGCTTTATAGTTAAATTAATTGATTGACAATTAATAAGTAAAATTGTGTATACAGTGTGTGTATACAGCACCTCTGCTCTGAGTGTCACACGCCTGGAAAATGGAGTCCAGCAGATCCTCCTCACAAATCAGGCTGACCTCGGTCATGCTGTCCTTTCTGAGTTCCGGAGGAGCTGATGCACCTGAGGAAACATAATGAAGGTGGTATGAACTCCGACTCTGCACAGGAGGCTGAATCCCAGTGTCCGTGCATGTACCATCTCCCATGGAGAGTCTCTTGACGACTAGAGCCGGATAAGCCAGCTCACTGTCAATTATGGTGGAGGCTTGTGACGGAGAGAAGTTATTGTTGCAGGAGTGCCAGCCTGGCGTCTGGAGCTTGCTCCGGTTCTTCTCAGCCGGGGTGAAGCTGAAGTGAGCCGTACCGCCATGAACGGCGGGTGTGGAGCAGCTAAGCTGCCAGGCACGGCCATTCAGGGGTGCCGTGCTTCCTCGTTCGGACAGGGTCCCCAGGGTGCTGGTGAGCGTGTAGGTGGTGTTGACCGGCGTGAGCGGGGTAATGGGGATGTTCTCGAATGTTCCCGAGCTACGGAACGCCCCGGGCGTGAGCTTAAATGGTGTCGCTTCGTGCTCGGGTTGGCCTTTGCGCTTCTTCAGGATGCAGTCCAGGTTGCGCCGCAGGCCCAGGTGCGGACTGTCGTAGCTGTTCGACTGAAGTTTGGGGATCTGAAAAGGAGAGTTGGGCTCGCGGTCGCGACGCTGGATGGTCTGCAGTTTACGGCAGATGCTGTCCACTGGATTATGCCGTCTTGGGGTGATTCCAAGCTCCATGCTGGGACGGAGGGCAGGAGGAAGGCTGGATCTACGATGAGGGCAGTGGAGTGGGTGAGGAGTCGCGTTTTGCTGAACATTACACAATGGAGTAAAGCAGTGATTCTCAATTATTTTCTGTTAAGCCCCCCCTAGGAAGAAGAAAACATTTTGTGCCCCCCCCCCCCTCCCGTACATGACAAAATGGGATGAAAAAGTATTTTTACACACCCACTGTAGTATCATTTGTCTATAAATTTGTTATAAGTACACCTCTTTTATAACAATATATCCTTATTAACAATAAAGAAAACAAAAAGGAAAGAAATATAGATCAACTTAGAACAAAGAATCAATTTATTAACTTTGTCTTTTAGTTTGTAACAGAAACGAATGAAATCCTTATTTAAACTAGAAACATTTTTGAACTGACTGGCATTTGATACTGAAAATGAAATTAAATAAAATCAATAAAGAATAATAAATTCAAATTCATCAGCAATATTAATTCTGGAGCACAATTTATTAACACTTTAACCTACAAAACTAAAATGAACTGTTTTTTTTTTTTTTTTTTTTTTGAGGAAGTCAGAACTCATGTCTCCAACGCATCTGTTTTGCAGCACTCAGCTTTTCTGAAGTAGCTTTCATAAAGCGGGATGATTGTTGGCTGTACTCGTCATGTTTTCGATTTAAAAACTCAAGCGGTTTATCAGTGTGATCGGGGTCTAATGTCTTTAAGTGACGCCTTCATTTATTTGGCTTAATGCTGTCCGCTGCCAACATTTTAAGACACAGCAGACACACCGGTCTTTCTTCGTCTCCACCTTCATTACAGTGAAGTTACAGTTACAGTGAAGCCAGGCGCTACGTTCGCTTCGACATTTAGCTTTCGGTTACTTTTGTTGCTCTTATTATCTTCGTTCATTCTTCTTTCTCTCCTCATCCCTGTTAAATATTTCTCCATGTTGTCTCTTGAGGGTTTGTTCAGTACACTTAATATCACTTGCTCTGTGATTTCTTGTCATGCGCCCCCCATGCACCGCACTGCGCCCCACTATTTGAGAAGCACTGGAGTAAAGTAAAGAAATGGACTACAGAATCGTAGAACTCCAAAATCACTCTGTATGGTCAGTAGAGCCACCACAATGGACATTGAGCGTCAAAACAAGCAGGTAAATATAATATAGTGACAAATTGAATGAATATAATACTCAGGTTATAATAAATAGTTGTTTTAATTGAGGGTGGCACGGTGGCTTAGTGACATGTTCTCCTCTCAGCACTAGGGATTCCAGGTTCGAATCCCAATCTGGGTGGAGTATCCATGTTCTCCCCGTGGGTTTCCTCCGGGTTCTCCGGTTTCCTCCCACAGCCCAAAAACATGGATCAAGGGCAATTGAATTCTCCAAATCGCCCCATATAGCGTATTTGTGTGAGGGTGAGTGAGCCCAGTGACAGATTGGCGCCCTCTCCTGGGTGTATCTGCCCAGCACCCGAAACGTTCTCCCCTGGATGGGCATGGGGAACCCCCCACGACCCTAGTAGAGGATAAAGTGGAAGATAATAGATGGATGGATGTTTTAATTGAGGCATGGTGGCTTAGTGGTTGGCATGTTCTCCTCTCAGCGCTAGGGGTTCCCAGTTAGAATCCCCATCTGGGTGGAGTTTCCATGTTCTCCCCATGTCCGCATGGGTTTCCTCCGGGTTCTCCGGTTTCCTCCCACAGTCCAAAAACATGGATCAAGGTCAATTGAATTCTCCAAATTGCCCCACATAGAGTGTGTGTGTCCGTGTGAGTTAGTGTGTGCCCAGTGATACATTGGCACCCTCTCCTGGGTGTATCTGCCCAGCGCCCAAAATGTTCTCCCCTGGATGGGCATGGGGAACCCCACCGCGAACCTAGTAGAGGATAAAGTGGATGATAATGGATGGATGGATGTTTTATTAAGGGTGGCACGGTGTCTTAGTGGTTGGCATGTTCTCCTCTCAGTGCTGGGGGATTTCCGGTTCGAATCCCAATCTGGGTGGAGTTTCCATGTTCTCCCCGTGTCCACGAGGGTTTCCTCCGGGCTCTCCGGTTTCCACCCACAGTCCAAAAACATGGATCAAGGTCAAGTGAATTCTCCAAATTGCCCCATATAGAGTGTGTCTGTGTGAGTGAGTATGTGCCCAGTGATAGATTGCCCCCCTCTCCTGGGTGCATCTGCCCAACTGGATGGGCATGGAGAACCCCCTCAACTACCCTAGTAGAGGATAAAGCAGAGGATAATAGATAGATGTTTAAATGATTTCAGGAACTATGCTGCCATGAATTGGACAGGTGTGACGTCACACCTATAGTAATTAATCGGTAAAGCTAATTATCTTTTAAAACTCGATTGTTACTGGTTGCTCTCGCATATTTACTCTAAATCTGGGCTTTTTTTTTTTTTAAATCTGGGCTTTTTTTAACATGTAACAATTAACCTCCGTAAAGTTTAGAGCTGGAGGCGACGGCGTCAGGTGAAGGTTACTCACCGGTTCGGTCGTTTAACGGCGTCAAACTGCACAATAACCGAGGTTTAAAGTCATCAAACTAAACTAACATTCATACACCCCACACTGACTTATTAAAACCACATTAACACGGATTATAAGGTTGAAGCGACAAACGCAGCAGCAGCAGCGACCATTTAAATGAGCGCGCCCGTTGCTTCATTGAGGTAAATAGGCTCGCGCGGCCGAATCGACACCGATTAAACGACTCTTTAAAACGTGTCGATTCACAAGTTCTGACGCGGTGCATTTATTTTCGCAATGTTCATGAGATGCATCCATCCATCCATTATCTTACGCTTTATCCTCTACTAGGGTCCATGGGGGGGGGGTTGCCTATGCCACCCAGGGGAGAACGTTCTCTCACACACACACAGTCTATATGGGGCAATTTGGAGAATTCAATTCACTTTGAATCCATGTTTTTGGACTGTGGGAGGAAACCGGAGAACCCGGAGGCAACCCACGCAGACACAGGGAGAACATGGAAATCCACCCAGACTGGGATTCGAACCTGGATCCACAGTGCTGAGAGGAAAACATGCTAACCACACACCACCATGCCACCCAACAAAACGATTATTCATTCATCCATTATCTTCAGCTTTATCCTCTATTAGGATCGCGGTGGTGTTCCCCATGCCCATCCAGGGGAGAACGTTTCGGGTGTTGGACAGAAACATCCAGGACAATCTATCGCTGGGCACACACTCACTCACACAGACACACTCTATATGGGGCAATTTGGAGAACTCAATTGACTTGATCCATGTTTTTGGACTGTGAGAGGAAACCGGAGAACCCGGAGGAAACCCACACAGACACGGGGAGAACATGGAAAGTCCACCCAGATGGGGATTCGAACCGGGAGTGCTGCGAGGCGAACGTGCTAACCACTAAGCCACCATGCCGCCAAAATGATTATTGTAAAATTTTAAATTATTATATTTAAAATATATAAAATATATTTTGACGTACAGGTCAATATATCCACAAGATGGAGCAGTAAGGTGGAGGTGTGTAAGGTTCAGGGTTTAAACTAAAGCAGCACTGCTCTCTCAGATTCACTGGTAATTGCACTACACACACACACACACACACACACACACACACACACACACACACACACACACACACACACACACACACACACACACACACACACACACATTTTCGGAGCGCCATCTAGTGGCCCGCAAAGAAATTAGTTCTAATTAGAACGTTTTATAAGTTAACAAAGAAAAAAATAAAATTATATATATATATATATATATATATATATATATATATATATATATATATATATATATATATATATATATATATAATTTTAGCCTTATCGCAAGAGACTATTCCAGAACTCATGAGGTAATAAGAGTGACATAAATTTAATTTTTGCATTTTATCCCAATCTGGGTGGAGTTTCCATGTTTCCTCCAGGTTCTCCTGTTTCCTCCCACAGTCCAAGAACATGGATCAATTGAATTCTCCAAATTGCCCCATATAGAGTGTGTTTGTGTTAGATTACCCCTGTCCAGGGTGTATCTGGCCAGCGCCCGAAACGTTCTCCCATGGATATATATATCCATCCATTATCTCCTGCTTTATCCTCTATTAGGGTCGCAGGGGGGGGGGTTCCCCATGCCCATCCAGGGGAGAACGTTTTGGGCACTGGCAGATACACCCAGGACAGGGCGCCAATCCATTGCTGGGTACACACTCACTCACACAGACACTCTCTATATGGGGCAATTTGGCGAATTCAATTGACCTTGATCCATGTTTTTGGACTGTGGGATGAAACCGGAGAACCCGGAGGAAACCCACGCGGACACGGGGAGAACATGGAAACTCCACCCAGATTGGGATTCGAACCGGGAATCCCTAGCGCTGAGAGGAGAACATGCCAACCACTAAGCCACCGTGCCGCCTATATATAAATATTCATTCATTCATTATCTCCCGCTTTATCCTCTAGTAGGGTCGCGGGGGGGGGGTTCCCCATGCCCATCCAGGGGAGAACGTCTCGGGCGCTGGGCAGATAGACCCAGGACAGGGCGCCAATCCATCGCTGGGCACACACTCACTCACACAGACACACTCTATATGGGGCAATTTTTGAGAATTCAATTAACTTGATCCATGTTTTTGGACTGTGGGAGGAAACCGGAGAACCCGGAGGAAACCCACGCGGACACGGGGAGAACATGGAAACTCCACCCAGATGGGGATTCAAACCGGGAATCCCTAGTGCTGAGAGGCGAACCACTAAGCCACCGTGCCGCCTATATATAAATATATACTTTATAATTAATTTTATTATAAATCTAATATATCAATGTAAGACTTTAATTCTACCTCTAATATAAATTGCTGAAGGCCAAAACTGAGTCCATGATGAACCACATGTAATGCAAATTAAATCTTTAAATCCTTGAATCAAACACAAGTCTGTGGATGAAAACATGCATGGGAAGAACATACAAACTACATTATAACTACATTATAATTTCTGATCGAATCCAACAACTTAAAGATTGATTCAAATATTCAAACAATGGACAGACTTATTCACCTTTAATGATTTGTTTAAATGACAGATTTCAAAACATGGATAGGTTTTAATGATCAGTTTAACAGTCTTAAAGTCGAGAACATTCCATTTGCCATTTTTAAAGACTGATTGGAGGTTTAAAAAAAAAAGCACTAATGAAGTCCTGGTTCTAATAAAGTTTCAGATGTCCCGTCACTGTGTCCACTGTGTCCGCCGGACCGGGTCCGATCCCCAGGACAGGTCTGGAGCCCGGGGCGATCTGGGTCCTCCCGGCGTCCTGGATGAGGACACACACTCTACATGGGGCAATCCCCAATGCTGAGAGGCCCTGCTATAATCCAAAGAACGATTCGAACATTAGACTGACTTTCATTCATTCATTATCTCCCGCTTTTATCCTCTATTAGGGTCGCGGTGGGGTTCCCCATGCCCATCCAGGGAAGAACGTCTTGGGCGCTGGGCAGATAGGCCAATCCATCGCTGGGCACACACACTCACACAGACACACTCTATATGGGGCAATCCCCAATGCTGAGAGGCCCTGCTATAATCCAAAGAACGATTCGAACATTAGACTGACTTTATTCACCTTTAATGATTTGTTGAAATGACATTTCAAAAAGCACAGAGCACTTTAGATGACGTGGATGAGTTTTAACGATCAGTTTAACAGTCTTAAAGTCGAGAACATTCCATTTGTCATTTTAAAGACTGACTGGGGTTTAAAAAAAAAAAACAAAAAACAAGAAGTCCTGGTTCTAATAAAGTTTCAGATGTCCCGTCACTGTGTCCACTGTGTCCGCCGGACCGGGTCCAATCCCCAGGACAGTTCTGGAGCCCAGGGCGATCTGGATTCGGCCGGCGTCCTGGATGAGGGGACACACTCTATATGGGGCAATCCCCAATGCTGAGAGGCCCTGCTATAATCCAAAGAACGATTCGAAAATTAGACTGACTTTATTCACCTTTAATGATTTGTTTAAATGACATTTCAAAAAGCACAGAGCACTTTAGATGACGTGGATGAGTTTTAATGATCAGTTTAAGTCTTAAAGTCGAGAACATTCCGTTTGTCATTTTAAAGACTGACTGGGGTTAAAAAAATAAATAAATAAAAAGAAGTCCTGGTTCTAATAAAGTTTCAGATGTCCCGTCACTGTGTCCACTGTGTCCGCCGGACCGAGTCCAATCCCCAGGACAGTTCTGGCAATCCCCTGGACCCCGGGGCGATCTGGATTCGGCCGGCGTCCTGGATGAGGACACACACTCTATATGGGGCAATCCCCAATGCTGAGAGGCCCTGCTATAATCCAAAGAACGATTCGAACATTAGACTGACTTTATTCACCTTTAATGATTTGTTTAAATGACATTTCAAAAAGCACAGAGCACTTTAGATGACGTGGATGAGTTTTAATGATAAGTTTAACAGTCGAGAACATTCCATTTGTCATTTTAAAGACTGACTGGGGTTTTAAAAAAAAAAAAAAAAAAAAAAAAAAAAAAAAAAAAAAAAAAGCACAAATGAAGTCCTGGTTCTGATAAAGTTTCAGATGTCCCGTCACTGTGTCCACTGTGTCCGATCCCCAGGACAGTTCTGGACCCCGGGGCGATCTGGATTCGGCCGGCGTCCTGGATGAGGACACACACTCTACATCATTTTAAAGACTGATTGGGGGTTTAAAAAAAATGAAGTCCTGGTTCTAATAAAGTTTCAGATGTCCCGTCACTGTGTCCACTGTGTCCGCCGGACCGGGTCCGATCCCCAGGACAGTTCTGGAGCCCGGGGCGATCTGGGTCCTCCCGGCGTCCTGGATGAGGCTGACGTGCAGGCCGAGTTCTTTGGCGTGCTCCAGCAGTTCGTACAGATGTTCCTCGTCCGGGACCTTGAGCACCACTTTGGGCTGTCCGCAGTACTCCCACCGCTGCAGCAGCTGGGGGTCGCGGCGGCGCAGCTGCTTGTAGGCGGACACGGCGGCGTGGCCGCACTGCGCCGCCACCTTGCCTTTGCCCATCTTCAGGTCGCTGCGCACCGCCAGCACCATCTTAAACTCGCCGCCGTCCCCCATCACGCTCAGCACGGGCTCGTTCCCTCCGCACGGCGTGGACGTGTCGCGGCGTCGCCCCCCGAGGAGCCACCCGAGGACGAGCCCGCAGCTCAGCCCCGCCGCGACGCCCCACGCCACCGCACCTCCATACCCCGCCATGCTGTCCGCGCGCGGCGCTCACTGATGACGACATCATCCGCGTCATTCCTAGGCTCGCTCTATTTACATACGACTGTTTGATTCAGCAAGGGATTCCCGGTTCGAATCCCCATCTGGGTGGAGTTTCCATGTTCTCCCCGTGTCTGCGTGGGTTTCCTCCGGGTTCTCCGGTTTCCTCCCACAGTCCAAAAACATGGATCAAGTCAAACGAATTCTCAAAATTGCCCCATAGAGTCTGTGTGAGTGAGTGTGTGCCCAGCGATGGATTGGCGTCCTGTCCTGGGTCTATCTGCCCAGCGCCTGAGATGTTCTCCCCTGGATGGGCATGGGGAACCCCACCGCGACCCTAATAGAGGATAAAGCGGGAGATAATGAATGAATGAATGTTTGATTCAGGGGCGACACGGGGGCTTAGTGATTGGCATGTTCTCCTCTCAGCGCTGGGGATTCAGCATCGAATCTCAATCTGGGGGGAGTTTTCCATGTTCTCCCCGTGTCCGCGTGTCCAAAAAAACATGGATCAAGTCAAGTGAATTCTCCAAATTGCCCCATATAGAGTGTGTTTGTGTGAGTGAGTGTGTGCCCAGTGATAGATTGGCGTCCTGTCCTGGGTCTATCTGCCCAGCGCCCGAGACGTTCTCCCTAGGATGGGCATGGGGAACCCCCCCCCCCTCGCGCAACACTGATAGAAGATAAAGCAGAAGATAATGGATGGATGGATGTTTGATTCAGGGGTGGCACAGTGGCTTGGTGGTTTAGCATGTTCTCCTCTTAGCGCTGGGGATTCAGCATCGAATCTCAATCTGGGTGGAGTTTCCATGTTCTCCCCGTGTCCGCGTGGGTTTCCTCCGGGTTCTCCGGTTTCCTCCCACAGTCCAAAATAACATGTATCAGGGTCAATTGAGTTCTCCAAATTGCCCCATATAGAGTGTGTCTGTGTGAGTGAGTGTGTGTCCAGTGATAGATTGGTGTCCTGTCCTGGGTGTATCTGCCCAGAGCCCGAAACGTTCTCCCTTGGATGGGCATGGGGAACCCCCCCCCCCCCCCCCCCTGCAAGC
>JAFMOC010000177.1:0-15000 GCA_019802505.1 Corydoras sp. C115 | reverse complement strand
GCTGAGAGGAGAACATGCCAACCACTAAGCCACCGTGCCACCCCAGGAAAGACCAAGTTATCCCAAAAACAAGCAGTTGCTCCACATTTGGCAAGTTAGGGCGGCACGGTGGCTTAGTGTTTAGCAGGTTCTCCCCTTAGCACTAGGGATTCCCGGTTCGAATCCCAATCTGGGTGGAGTTTCCATGTTCTCCCCGTGTCCGCGTGGGTTTCCTCCGGGTTCTCCGGTTTCCTCCCACAGTCCAAAAACATGGATGAAGTCAATTGAGTTCTCCAAATTGCCCCTTATAGAGTGTGTGAGTGTGTGCCCAGTGATAGATTTGAGCCCTGTCCTGGGTGTATCTGCCCAGCGTCCAAAACGTTCTCCCCTGGAGGGGCATTAGGACCCCCCCCCCGTGACCCTAGTAGAGCATAAAGCGGTAGATGATGGACGGATGGATGATTCATGTGTTGTCATTGACGATAAACAATTGTGCAAAGTTTCAGCTAAATCAGATAACGGGAAGTGGGTGAAAGAGCATTTGCAGACGTTTTACCAGACACACAGACACACAGACACACAAACACACAAACACACAGACACACAAACACACAGACACACAAACACACAGACACACAAACACACAGACACACAGACACACAGACACACAGACAAACAGATGAAGCTGATATAGGGGCGGTAATAAAAACAGAAGTTGTGAGCCAGAATCAGGTACATCTACAAACGCACAGTCACAATTAAATAAGAAGAACTTTGCGCAAACGTTCCTGAACCATACTTGGAACCTCGTCATCGGAACAATAAATCCTTCCATTATCTTCCGCTTTATCCTCTACTAGGGTCACACGGGGGAGGGGGGGGGGTTCCCCATACCCATCCGGAGGAGAACGTTTTGGGCGCTGGGCAGATACACCCAGAACAGGGCACCAACCTATCACTGGACACACACTCACTCACACTGATATACACACTCTATATGGGGCAATTTGGAGAATTCAATTGACCATGAATCCATGTTTTTGGGGATAGGCCATACCTGTAACTGTATGTTGACACACAGCATCCATCCATTATCTTTCGCTTTATCCTCTACTAGGGTCACGGGGGGGGGGATACACCAATCTATCACTGGACACACACTCACTCGCAAAGACACACTCTAAATGGGGCAATTTGGAGCATTCAATTGACCTTGATCCATGTTTTGGACTGTGGGAAGAAACCAGAGAACCCGGAGGAAACCCACGCAGACATGGGGAGAACATGCAAACTCTACCCAGATTGGGATTGGAACCGGGAATCCTTAGCGCTGAGAGGAGAACATGCTAAACACTAAGCCAGCATGCCGCCCCAGAGCACTAAAGGTTTAGGACTTAACGATTGGGTTTCTAATCTTGCTCAACCGTCTCTGTGATGTGAGAAACGCTGAAATCACCATAAAGGAACCAAATAAAGCTTTTCTGCTTTTTATTTTCAGAATCAGAGTGAAGATGCAGATCGTCATGACGACGCTGGGGGAGTTTCGACTTTTAAGGTAACTGATCATCGTTGCCATCGTTGTTCTGAAATCATTACATTTACATTAACATTCAGCAGACGCTTTTATCCACAGCGACTTACAAATGAGAACACAAGTCAGTTACACTGTGGAATTATCAAACCTGATCGTTATCTGATCACGCACCCCCCTCCCCTTTTTTTATTATTATTATTAAAAAAAAATTTAATTTAAAATTATTTCATCCATCCATGGAGAACTCAATTGACCTTGATCCATGTTTTTGGACTGTGGGAGGAAACCTGGAGAACCCGGAGGAAACCCATGTGGACACAGGGAGAACATGGAAATTCCACCCAGATTGGGATCCGAACCGGGAATCCCTAGCAATGAGAGGACATTCATCCATCCGTTATCTTCCGCTTTACCCTCTACTAGGGTCGCGGGGGGGTTCCCCATGCCCATCCAGGGGAGAACGCTTCAGGCGCTGGGCAGATACACCCAGGACAGTGTGCCAATCTATTACTGGGCACACACTCACTCACCCAAACACACAGACACACTCTATATGGGGCAATTTTGAGAATTCAGTTGACTTGATCCATGTTTTTGGACTGTGGGAGGAAACCGGAGAACCCGGAGGAAACCCACGCGGACACGGGGAGAACATGCAAACTCCACCCAGATTGGGATTCGAACCGGGAATCCCTAGCGCTGAGAGGAGAACATTCATTCATTCTTTATCTCCCGCTTTATCCTCTATTAGGGTCGCGGTGGGGTTCCCCATGCCCATCCAGGGGAGAACGTCTCGGGCGCTGGGCAGATACACCCAGGACAGGACGCCAATCCATCGCTGGACACACACTCACTCACACAGACACACTCTATATGGGGCAATTTTGAGAATTCAATTGACTTGATCCATGTTTTTGGACTGTGGGAGGAAACCGGAGAACCCGGAGGAAACCCACGCGGACACGGGGAGAACATGCAAACTCCACCCAGATTGGGATTCGAACCGGGAATCCCTAGCGCTGAGAGGAGAACATTCATTCATTCATTATCTCCCGCTTTATCCTCTATTAGGGTCGCGGTGGGGTTCCCCATGCCCATCCAGGGGAGAACGTCTCGGGCGCTGGGCAGATAGACCCAGGACAGAACGCCAATCTATCGCTGGACACACACTCACTCACACAGACACACTCTATATGGGGCAATTTTGAGAATTCAGTTGACTTGATCCATGTTTTTGGACTGTGGGAGGAAACCAGAGAACCTGGAGGAAACCCACGCGGACACGGGGAGAACATGGAAACTCCACTTAGATGGGGATTCGAACCGGGAATCCCTAGCTCTGAGAGGAGAACGTGCTAAACACTAAACCACCGTTTTATTTGTTGTATTTTATTTTATTTTATTAATATTTCTACACCTGGTGTTTGTTAAAAAGATGCGTCTTCAGTAGTTCCTTAAAAGCACGTGTGTCTCTGAAAGCACCTCTGAGGCTCTGATCGCGCAGGTCACATGACATTGTCTTGGCGTTGGAGCCTGCGTTCTATACAGAACTGAAAACAGAGCGTAAAGAAAGAGCGTTGTGCACTTGCCTTGAGCGAGGCGTCCGGTGGAAGCATTCTGCCGTCCCCCCCGTGTGACAACACAAAAGCCTCCCTCTGCAGCCCGGCTGTAGTCTAATCCACGTCTAAGCTCCTCACAGCTTTTCCTTCACGGCGATTATTACAGGAGGCCTCCGGGACCCGAGGAGGTGTAGAACCTTCAGCCTGCACGGCCGCCGTGATGGCCGTGTTCCTCCACCTGTTAGCACTCGCTGTGAGGAGCTGCTGCTCGCTTGAATTTCCTTAAGCCGTGTCAGCCAAGCTTCGTTCTCCGTCCTCCGTCCTCCCTCCCTCCCTCCCTCCCGCCGTACAGGTCGACGGGTCGGGTTCCTCGTCCTGTTCTGTACACGGACATCTTAACGTCACACATGCGGTGGCGTCTTTGTATAATTATACCTTAATACCCTGTGATGTCATATACCGTCCACCATGTTCTGCTGATTCCCGTCTGTCTGTTCCTTCCTTAATTTAATTATTTATCCATCCATCCGTTATCTTTCGCTTTATCCTCTAGGGTCGGGGGGTCGGGGGGTTCCCCATGCCCATTCAGGGGAGAACGTTTCGGGCGCTGGGCAGATATACCCAGGACAGGACGCCAATCCATCACTTGACACACACTCACTCACACAGACACACTCTATATGGGGCAATTTGGAGAATTCAGTTGACTTTGATCCATGTTTTTGGACTGTGGGAGGAAACCGGAGAACCCGAAGAAAACCCACGCAGATAGGGAGAACATGGAAACTCCACCCAGATTGGGATTCGAACTGGGAATCCCCAGCGCTGAGAGGAGAACATGCCAACTACTAAGCCACCGTGCCGGAATTCTTATTGTAATTATTTATTTATTTATTTATTTATTTATTTTTTATTCTATGAGATGTTGTTCCTGGTTGGCATGTTCTCCTCTCAGCGCTGAGGATTCGAATCCCAATTTCCTCATGTCCTCCCCGTGTCCACGTGGGTTTCCTCCACGTTCTCTGGTTTCCTCCCACAGTCTAAAAATATGGCAAGGTGAAGAGAATTCTCCAAATTGCCCCATATAGAGTATGTTTGTGTGAGTGAGTGTGTGTCCAGTTATAGATTGGTGTCCTGTCCTGGGTGTATCTGCCCAGCGCCCGAATCGTTCTTCCCTGGATGGGCATGGGGACCCTCCCCCGCAACCCTAGTAGACGATAAAGCGGAAGATAATGGATGGATGGAGATGTTGTTCCAATACTCCTGCTTTTTAATTTGTATTATTTTATTCTTTTTATTATTGTTTTATTTTTATTTAGGTGCGTATAAATAAAATTCTATTATTATTATCATACAGATATGAGTGAGGGAGGTGAGATGGGGTGAGATGAGGGGAGGAGAGGAGGTGAAATACTTATAAATGTTACGGTCTAAGGACCGTAAGCGGAGATGAGATGTGAAAAATCAGGTTTATTTCCAGAAACACACAGGGCAACAGAACAGGGAACAGGCGACACACTGGAGGTAACACGAGGAAGTGGTGTTGTGACGTGGAGACGCGGCGTGTGGCAAAGCCTGACGTCAGCCGGCGTCGTGTCCCAATCCGGTGTGACTGGCATGAAGGGAGCTTGGCGATGAGGGAGGGGTCCAGAATAGCAGCCCGAGGCACCCAGGAGCGCGCCTCTGGGCCGTACTTCTTCCAGTCGACTAAGAACTGGACTCCTCTGCCACAACGTCCGGAGTCCAGTAGGTCCGTGTAGGGGGGTGGGGTGGAGTTGGGAGTGGATGACGGGCTTGACCTGGGAGACGTGGAAGGTGGGGTGGATACGCATGTGTCGGGGCAAGTGCAGGCGGACAGCTGCTGGGTTGTTGACCCTGGTGATGGGGAAGGGTCCTATGAAGCGGGGGCTTAGTTTTCTCGACTCTGTCTGAAGTGGGATGTTCCTTGTGGACAACCAGACCAGTTGACCCACCTTGTAGACAGGGGCCTGGCGGGGCCGACGGTTGGCTGAGAGGGTGGACGAGGCTTGGGCTTGGCGAAGAGCTAGCCTGGTGTTCTTCCAAGTGCGCCGGATATGCTGGCTGACCGATGGGACACTGATCTCTGCTTGCTCTTCAGGGAATAGGGGGGGGGGTTGGTAGCCCAGTGCTACCTCAAAAGGAGACCTCCCGGTGGCAGAACTGCGCGCGGTGTTAATTGCGCTCTGGGTGCAATTAACTCCAGCGCTCTGGGTGCTGGGCGGAAACGCAGCGCAGGGTGGTCTCCACCATTTGGTTAGCTCTCTCCGCCTGGCCGTTGGATTGGGGGTGGCCACCTGAGGTCAGGGAAACATTGGTACCAAAAAAACTGGGAAAGGCTCTCCATACCTGGGAGATGAACTGGGGTCCCTGGTCTGAGACGATGTCCACGGGAATGCCGAAGACCCTGAAGACATACTCAAAACATAGCTTGGCAGTTTCTAGAGCAGAGGGGAGCTTGGACAACGCTATTAGACGTGCTGACTTCGAGAACCGATCCGCGATGGTAGGGATGCCCAGGTGTGGAAAGCGGCAGGAGCAGTCCGGCGGGTGGCTGATGCGAGGCCTTGTTGCGGGCGCACACAGCACAGGTGGAGACAAACTGCCAAACGTCCGCCGACAAGGAAGGCCACCAGAAGTGACGCCTGACGATCTCCTCAGTCCGTGAGACCCCAGGATGGCAAGCCCAGCGGGATTCGTGGCCCCATTTGAGAACAGTGGAGCTGGCGGCGGTGGGCAAAAAGGTCCGGTTGGGTGGACCCAGCCCCAGGTCAGGATCCTTGGCCAGTTCCCATTCCACGACTTGGCGGACCTCTCAGGAGACACCTGCAACGAGACACTGGGGAGACAGGATAAGGTCATTCTCGGAGGTTACTTCCTTCTCCGTGAAGAGCCGTGATAGCGCGTCTGGCTTGTCGTTCCGGATTCCAGGTCGGTAGGACAATGTGAAATTGAACTGACCAAAGAACAAGGCCCAATGTGCCTTACGGGAGTTCAGTCTCTTGGCCGACTGGATGTAGGCCAGGTTCTTGTGGTCGGTCCAAACCACAAACGGCTGCTCAGCCCCTTCCAGCCAGTGGCGCCACTCCTCCAGCGCGAGCATGACCGCCAGCAGCTCACGGTTCCCCACGTCATAGTTCCTCTCGGCCGCTGAGAGATTCCTAGAGAAGAAAGCACATGGGTGAAGGCGACCCTCCTCCGACTTCTGAGAGAGGATGGCCCCTACTCCAGCACCTGACGCATCGACTTCCACTATGAACTGTTTGGTGGGGTCTGGCTGTACTAAGATGGGAGCAGAGGTGAAGCAGGTCTTCAAGTTGTCCATGGCGCGCTGGAACTTCTCCTTGGTGGAGGTGAGGGATGTGAGTGGTGATGCGATGGCACTGTAATTTTTGACGAAGCACCTGTAGAAATTGGCGAAGCCCAGGAATCTCTGAAGCTCGGTCCTAGTGGTGGGGGTAGGCCAGTCGGCGATGGCCCGGATCTTCTCGGGGTCGGGTCGAACAGCCCCTGGAGACAGGATGAACCCCAGGAAGGACACCGTCTCCTGATGGAAGCAGCACTTCTCAGCTTTCACAAACAGTTTGTTCTGCAGGAGAAAGTTCAGGACGAGACGGACGTGCTCGTTGGTGGACTTGAAGAAAATCAGGATATCATCCAGGTAACAGGGATATCAACAGAACAGGGAACAGGCGACATACTTGAGGTAACACGAGGAAGTGGCGTGGTGACGTGGAGCTCTTCACTTTCCATTGTGGTGCAAAGAAGATTATGAGCTATTACACATTCAGCGAGTGTATTTTCAGTCCCAGAGTTAAAGGCCTGCAGCAGCTCGGAGCTTTAAAGCGGCTGGAGGGCAGACAACAAGGATTAAAGGCTTATGTTTGTTCCAACGAGAATTCGGCTTTTCACTGAAATGTTGCGTCTGATGGACAATAAACTGTTCTAATTACACAGTGCGATTCACGACGTGGAACCCATCCATTATCTTCCACTTTATCCTCTATTAGGATCCCGGGGGGGGTTCCCCATGCCCATCCAGGGGAGAACATTTCGGGCGCAGGGCAGTTACACCCAGGACAGGGCGCCAATCTATCACTGGACACACACTCACTCACACAGACACACTCTATATGGGGCAATTGGGAGAATTCAATTGACCTTGATCCATGTTTTTGGACTGTGGGAGGAAACCAGAGAACCCGGAGGAAACCTACATGGACACGGGGAGAACATGCAAACTCCTCCCAGATTGGGATTCGAACCGGGAATCCCCAGCACTGAGAGGAGAACATGCTAAACACTAAGCCACCGTGCCGCCCCGAAGCGTAACCCTCGCTTAAAATTACAGACGGACCAAAAGAGCATCATTTAAATAGGAGGAAATGGTGCTGATGTTGAGATGCACATCAGAACATGTGCTGCTCGGAGTTGTAGGGTTCTGTGGGGTTCTGTAGGGTTCTGTGGGGTTCTGTAGAGTTCTGTGGGGTTCTCTGCAGCTGCTTTGAGACTGTTACGAAAATTAAAGCAGCTGAATTAATAATTGTGCGTGATTAAATGATATGGGCAGCAAGGTGGCTTAGTGGTTGGCATGTCCTCCTCTCAGTTCTGGGGATCCAGGTTGGAATCCCAATCTGGGTGGAGTTTCCATGTTCTCCCCGTGTCCGCGTGGGTTTCCTCCGGGTTCTCCGGTTTTCTCCCACAGTCAAAAAACATGGATCAAGGTCAATTGAGTTCTCCAAATTGCCCCATATAGAGTGTGTGCTCAGTGATAGATTGCCTCCCTGTCCTGCCCAGCGCCCAAAACGTTCTCCCCTGGATGGGCATGGGGAACCCCCCACGACCCAAGTAGAGGTTTAAGTGAAAAACAATAAATGAATGAATAAATGATTTGTGGGCTGCACAGTAGAGTGTGGTTGGCATGTTCTCCTCTCAGCTCTGGGAATCCAGTTTTGATTCCCAATCTGGGTGGAGTTTCCATGTTCTCCCCGTGTCCATGTGGGTTTCCTCCGGGTTCCCCGGTTTCCTCCCACAGTCCAAAAAACATGGATTGAAGGTCAATTGAATTCTCCAAATTGCCCCTATATATTACATATAATTATGTATAAATCTATAATAATATATATTATATATAATTACCCCATATAGAGTGTGTCTGTGTGAGTAAGTGTGTGCCCCGCGATAGATTGGCATCCTGTCATGGGTGTATCTGTTGATGATTAAGCAGAAGATGATGATTAAATGATTAATGGATTCATAATGAGGAACATTCACACCCATGCTTTGATCTCAGGCCTCGGACACGCTGGTGGAGCTGTGTGAGAGCGGGCAGCCCACACCCGACCACGAGAACCTGGCGTTCGGCACCGTCTTTACGGACCACATGCTGATCATCAAGTGGAGCACAGATGGGGGCTGGGAGAGGCCTCGCATTCAGCCGTTCGGGAACCTGAGCCTTCACCCGGCCTGCTCCGCCCTGCACTACGCCGTGCAGGTCCGTGACCCCACAGCCGCACATCGCACCACCATCATGCTGCAGCACACGTACCAACATCTACAGTACTGTAAACGTTCTCCTCATTTTCACACAGGACCTGAGGTGGACTGGACGTTCTTCGGGTGTTTCATCCATCCATTCATTATCTTCCACTTTAGACTATATTAGGGTCGCGGGGGGGTTCCCCATGCCCATCCACAGGAGAACGTTTCGGGCGCTGGGCAGATACACCCAGGACAGGACACCAATCTATCACTGGACACACACTCACTCACACAAACACACTCTATATGGGGCAATTTTGAGAACTCAATTGACTTGATTCATGTTTTTGGACGGTGGGAGGCAACCGGAGAACCCGGAGGAAACCCACACACACACACACACACACACACACACACACACACACACACAACCCTAGTAGAGGATAAAGCGGAAGATAATGGATGGACTAATGGATATTTAATATTTAGCACAGTGGCTTGGTGGTTGGCATGTTCTCCTCTCAGCACTAGGGATTCCCGGTTCGAATCCCAATCTGGGTGGAGTTTCCATGTTCTTTTCCGGGTTCTCCGGTTTCCTCCCACAGTCCAAAAACATGGATCAAGTCAATTGAATTCTCCAAATTGCCCCATATAGTGTGTCTGTGTGAGTGAGTGTGTGTCCAGCGATAGATTGGCCTCCTGTCCTGGGTGTATCTGCCCAGCGCCCGAAACGTTCTCCCCTGGATGGGTATAAAGAACACCCCCCCCCCCCCCCCCCCCGACCCTAATAGAGGATAAAGCGGAAGACAATGGATGGAGGGATGGACAATATTTCATATGAAATTTGAGGTTTGTGTTACTGTTAATGATGTCACGGCTGGAGAAACAGCACAGCCAATCAGAATAAAGGAGCGGAACTAAACCCTTTTATAAACATGAATATATAACGTACAATGTGTGTGTGTGTGTGTAATAATAATAATAATAATAATAATAATAATACATTTTATTTGAGAGCACCTATCAAAACACCCAAGGACCAAACAGTGTGTGTGTGTGTGTGTGTGTGTGTGTGTGTGTGTGTGTGTGTGTGTGTGTGTGTTTGTGTGTTTGTTTGTATTCAGGCACATCCTATCCCGTCACTCTGTACTTTACTGTATCAACATGTGCACGCTGACACTAATTATATTCGCATGGCCGGTGGTGATGGTGTGTGTTACAAATGTACCCTCTGACCTTCAGCTGTTCGAGGGCATGAAGGCGTACCGGGGGACGGACGGCAGGGTGCGTCTCTTCAGGCCGCTGCTGAACATGAAGCGCATGTTGAAATCCGCACACAGAGCTTGTCTGCCGGTGAGAATCTCCACCTTTGTGGTCGTAAAGACTGAATTATAAATAAAGAATGTTGTCATGATGCCTATTCCCCCCCCACCCTGTCGCGCCCCCCCCCCTGCCCTGGAGTACATGTGTGAGCCTGTGGGGTGTTATGTGTAAGGGCGTGTTATGGTTGAAATTGGGCTGGGGATGGGGGGAGGGAGGGCAGTGGATGGTGGTTGACCTCAGGCTCGTGCAGATGTGTTTATGATACTGGCGTGCGGTGTTATTACCCCCCGTGGTGTTTGAACTGCACCCCGCTGTGTGTCGCAGGGGTTCGACGTTGCGGAATTGCTGGAGTGCATCAAGAAGCTGGTGGAGGTAGATCTCCGGTGGGTTCCTCACTCGGACTCGGCCAGCCTCTACGTCCGTCCCACGTTCGTGGGGACCGAGGTGAGTCTACGTCATTCCAACGTTGATTTGCAGCGTATGGTTTGATCTGTTTTTATTTACATTCAGTTAAACCAAACAACTTACAAAAGGGGTGGCATGGTGGATTAGTGGTTGGCATGTTCTCCTCTCAGCGCTAGGGTTTCCCGGTTTAAATCCCGATCTGGGTGGAGGTTCCATGTTCTTCTCGTGTCTGCATGGATTTCCTCCGGGTTCTCCGGTTTCCTCCCACAGTCCAAAAACATTGATCAAGGTGAATTGATTGCCCCATTAGAGTGTGTGTGTGTGAGCCCCATAAAGAGTCCCCATATATAATTGCCCCATATAGAGTGTGTGTGTGTGAGTAAGTGAGTTGGGTTTCCTCTGGGTTCTCCGGTTTCCTCCCACAGTCCAAAAACATGGATCAAGGTCAATTGAATTCTCCAAATTGCCCCGTATAGAGTGTGTGTGTAAGTGAGTGTGTGTCCAGTGAAAGATTGGCGTTCTGTCCTAGGTGTATCTGTCCAGCACCCGAAACGTTCCCCTTGATGGGCATGGGGAACCCCTCCCGCGACCCTAGTAGAGGATAAAGTGGAAGATAATGGCTGGATGGGTTAGACCGAGTCTGTTTGTTCTGTTCCATGGTCTGATGTACTCTTGTTGGTCACACCTTTGGGTTCTTGGTTCCTTTCTATTCAGTTCCTGAATCTCTCTCAACAACAAACCAAAACGAACGTGACAAACAAGCACATACAAACAAAACACAAACACAAAACAACTACAACACAATGTCAAACAAACAACAACAAAAACAACAAACAACACAACCAACAGAACAAAGAAACCAAAAAACAACAAAACAAACACACAAAAAAAAAACAAAGAAACAAACAAACACAAAAAAACACGAACAAACAACAAAACACAACAAAAAGAAACCAAAAAAACAACAAACAAAACAGAACTCACAAACAACAAACACGAACAGAACAAACAGAAACAAACAACAAAAAACAACAGACAAAAGACAAACCACAGAACACAGTAACAAACAAAAACCACCACAAACAACAACAAACAACAAACAACAAAAGAAAAAAACAAACAAACACACGAAAACAAAACCAAACAAACCAAACAAACCAGAACACACAACATAAACAAACCACAAAAACATAAGACAAAACCCCCACAAAAACAAAACAACAAACAGCCAACATACAAAACCACCAAAAGCAAAACAACAATAACAACAAACACACACCACAAAACACACAAACACACACAACAACAGGGAAAACACAAAAACAACAAACAAAAACAAAAGAAGAAACACAAAACAAAAAAGACACAAAATAAAACAACAACAGAACAACACCAAAAACAAACATGACACACCACCCCCGACAAACACAAACAACAAAAACCACACAGAACAAAAACACCAACAAAACACAACAGAACATCACCAAAAAGAAAAAAACACAAAAACCACACAAACAAACGACAAACAACCACCAAACACACACTAAACCACGCACCAACCAAGACACCACACCCAGCAAAAATTAAAAAAAAAGCAAAAACAAGAAGAAAAGAAAAAAAAACAACAACACAAAAGAACAGTAAAACAAACAAAAAAAAAAAAAACAAAAAAAAACAGGGAAAAAACAACAAAACAACGTACACAAACACCCAACAAACAACACGAGAAAAAAAACACAAATGATATACTAAACCGTTGCAAACAACACAAACAACATAACCAACATCAGACAGACCATGCCAACAAAAGAAAAAAAAAAACAAATAAACACAAGCAAAACAAAACACCCCACCCAACCACCAAATACCTAAAAAGAACAACATACCCAAAACAAACAGGAACCAGAACAACGCACCAAACCAACAAGATCAAACAAAAACACAACCCCAACGCGCTTCAACTCCCTTTTCGGGGTACAACACCAACAAAACACCCGCAAGCAACCCCCAAACAAATCCCCCCCCCCCCACAAACCCCCCGATTGCAAACACCCACAAACACACAACCGCAACAACCACACACACCTCCTGCACACCACACTGTACCAACCCAGACCACACCAAATCCACCAACAAACCCGACACACCCCACCACCAACCCCCCCACCAAAACCACACCCCCCACAGCCACCAAAAAAAACAAACAAACAGGCTAAAAAAACAGAACCGTCACACAACACCACAACAAATTCCAACAAACCACCATAACACCCCCCGTCCCTCCAACCAACACACACCAAGCACCCAACACCACCACAACAAAAAAAACAAAACACAAACTCGCACTCCCCACCAACAAAAAAAAAACACCCCCCCCAAACAGGTACCCCCCCACACACCACCAAACACACACACAACAACACACAACCATACACCACCACCACCCCCCCCTCCCCTCCACCCGCAACAACAACGGAACAGACCACATCAAAACCCCCCACCACAACAAACCAGCGTACACAACCCCCACGCCACACACATCTACCCAGACACCCCAACATCATCCATCTTTTTATAACACTACCCCCCACCCCCCCCCCCCACACCTACACAACACCCCCCCCCCCCCAACCTTTTCCCCTCAAGACATCCCCCCCCCCAAAAACAACCCCTCCTTGACAACACAAAACCACACCACCCCCCCCCTCCCCCCCCCCCAACACACCTTTGGTCCCCCCACAAAACCCCACCCCCCGGGTCCCAACACACTGTGGCCCACAACCGCCCTTGCCACCCACCACCAAACACCCACACAGCGCTAAAACAAAAAAACCAAAAAAAAAACAAGTTCAAAACCCTTCAAACACAAAACAAAAAACAACAACACACCACTTGGGGTACACAACAACACACAAACAAAAACACCAAACCAACACAAAAACACAAAACAAAAAACAACACAACACACAACACCAAACAAACACCAAAACACAATCACAAGAATCAAAAACAACAAACAGCACAACAAGACAACAACAAACACAAACAAAACAAACACACCACCAAAACCAACAAACAACAGAGAAACACACCAAACAAACAAAGTACAGGAACAACAGAACACAAAACAACACAACCCACCACAAAACAACAAGCGCAAACACACACCCAAGCAACAGACCCCACCCCCCCCAGAACAAAACAAACAAAAACAAACAAACACAAAACACACAAAACACAACAAAAACAACAAAAACAAAACAACCAAAACCACCAAACACAAAACAACAACAACAAAACAACACACAAAACACAAAAACACCAAACAACCAAACAAAAAAAACAACACAAACACAAACAACAAACACAAACACACACAAAACAAAACAAACAAAACAAACAACAAAAACAAACAAACCACAACAAACAACCAAACAAACACAACAACGCACAAACACAACACAAACAACAAAAAAACCCAAAACAAAACATCACACAACAACAAAACAAAAACCACACACCACGGAAAACAAAACAACCAAAACACACAACAAACAACAACAAAAACAACACAAAAACAAAACACCCAACAACAGAAAAAACAAACAAACACACATTCACACACAACAAAAAAACAAAAAACAATCCAACAACAACACAAACACAAACACAACAACCACCCAACACACAACCACAAAAACACACACACAACAAACAAATCACACACAACAACAAAACAAATCACAATCGAACAACACAATCACAACAAAACAAACAACCAACAACACAACAACACATCAACAAACACAACAAAACACACACACAACAACACACAAAACACAACAAACAACACACCACACAACACACACACATCAAACAACAAAACACACAACACAACACAACACAAACAAACAAAACACATCACAAAAAACACAAACAACACAAAACAAAAACAAACACACACCACAACAACAACAAACAACACAACACAACAACCCACAACACACAACAACACAAACACAACACACAACAAAACAACACAAACATCACCCAACAACAACACAACACACAACAACAACAAACACACACAACAACACAACACACACAAAACAACAACATCAACAACAAACACAACAAAACACAACAAATCACAACACAACAATCAAACACACAAAAAAACAACAAACCAAATCAAACACACACAACAACACAACACATCACAAAACAAACACAACAACACAACAACAAACACAACAACAACAATCACAACATCACAACACAACAATCACCAAAAACCAACACACATCAACAAACACAAACACACCACAACAACACACACACATCACAACACAAACATCACACAACAACACAAAACAAACACACACACAGACACACAAACACACAACCAAAACAACACAAAACAACACAAACAACAAACAACAACACACGAACACACACAAACACAAACAACAACAAACAAAAACACACACAACACAACACATCAACAACACAACAACAACACACAAACACAACAACAACAAAACACAATCACACACACAAACAACACAACACACAAAACACACAAAACAACATCAAACATCACACAACAACACAAACAACAACAACAACAACACAACAACACACAACAACATCAAACACACACACACACAAACAAACACAAAACACAACAACACAAACACA
>JAFMOC010001710.1:0-10326 GCA_019802505.1 Corydoras sp. C115 | reverse complement strand
TAACATGTTAAGAGTGGAATTAGCGAGGAAGAACTTCTCACATATTTCTGAATCTCTGATTATGTAGATGCCCTAACCCTCAGGATAACACGGTGGTGGTTCTGGAGAATGGAGGCTCTTTAAACACCCGCTTCTCCTTCAAGATATTCATCTTCACTAGTATCTCCAACAAAGTGTTCCTGCACTGCAGAGTCTCCCTCTGTCTGTTATCGAGTGGTAACTGTACACCGGTCAGTTCAGACACATTACTCACACTATACTCTGCAGTTCTATATATCAGTGAAGATCATCAGTTCTCTGTTTTCTCATTTTCTCCCTTATAAATACAATTTGGCGCGTTCAAAATCAAATAATACAGGAACTGTGATGGTCACGTGGTTTTCCTAAAAGAGATACGCGCCTCGTTTGCTCGGCACATGCGCCGAGGTTTTAGTGTCTACAGACCCATCACTACTTAGCTCTGTGCAAGAGTGAGTCCATGCCTCACCCTTCCTCCCAGATAATGAAGCCCTGCAGACTCTACTCCTTGTTGAACGTTCCTGGCAACGGTTCTGCAATTCACTCTTCGACTCACCCAGCCGTTCACTTCACTGGCTTGCTTCACTCTCCAGATTCGATCAGCTTTGCCGAGGCTCCTCCAGTCCCTTGACGCGTTCAGCTTCACTTATTCAGCGACCCAAACAAACACTTCCTTGTCCGGTTCTCACTTTTCCCCGCGATCGCACAAAGTCCCCTCCAAACCGTCTCAGTCTGCGACTTCCATGCCTCTTCCCGCCTCTCAAAGTCACGTTTAAGTTCCTTTGTGCTCCCACAAATTACAGGGTACAGGTGCTGTCAATTTACAAATCCTTTCCTAATCTCTTTACACCACTTAACCATTGTCACCTGTGACAGTTATTTCCATTGTGGTTTTTTTTCAATACTACTGTAAATAGGCATGAACGTATGAGACATTGCAAGTAAAAATTGCAATAATTAATGGTTTACTCCTGAACTGGCTGATCTGTTAAATAAATGGGATGTAGCATGGACAAATAGCACTGCTGACTGACTACACTTCAGAAAATGATGTATTGCATGCGCAGTTAAAATAAGAAAGTGCAGGTCTGAGCATTTTCTCAAACAACTGAAAACCTAAATAACACATCAAACTTTTGGAAAACTAAAGTCTTTATCTGATAATACTTTTGGAATCAATCTCTCAACCAGTGTAATGAAAAATTCCTACAACATCATAACATAAGGCTGAATTGCTGTCACATGACCACTTTATTGCTTCTAGTTCCTTGTTCAACTCCCTTAATCGTAGGCAAGACTCTTGTCCTGAAGTCTTAAATCACAGTTTCACCTTCCGTCTCTTTACTATCTTCATGATGTCAAAGGCCCTAAAGCTGTTAGATAACACTAAATCACCAGGCTTTTAGGATTCAGAACCCTATTTTCCAAAACCTTTTGCAGACTTTGTTGCTCCCTCACTGACATATATTTTTAACTTGTCCCTCTATGTTTCACCTCTGTGTAATAGAGACAACACCAACAATCGACCAATCTCTAAACTTAACTTGTTTTGTCTGAAGTCTTGAAATTCTTAGTAAACATGCATTGAAGGAATCTCTCACAACATTAAATATCTGACCTCATCTCAGTTTGGTTTCAGAAAGGAGCTTTGTACAACAACTTAAAATGTTAAATGACATTAATTAATTTCAGGACATTCAACACCACATTGATACTTTTAATTAAACTCTCTAAAGTGTTTGATCCAGCTGACCAATCAGTGTGATTATAAAAAAATTTATAATGCCGGGATGACACATCACGCTGTAGGCTGGTTCAAGCATTACCTGATAAACAGGACACTGTAGAAAAACAGCCGCATGTGTCATGTGTATGGAGTACTATTTTAGTAAAAAGCTCTATAAATCAATAATTGGACTGCTTGCTCCATATTTCCAGACCCTCACTGAGCTGAGGAGTAGCAGCATCTTTTGTCTGTGTTCTCAGGACATGCTCCTGTGTTCTGTGTCCGGAGCTCAATCAGAACAGAGAAAAGGCTTTTTGAATTTGTATAAACTTCAACTGGTTCAAAATGCTGCATCTGGACATCACATGCAACTAGAAGTGAATTTCCTGAAGAAAATGCGAGTGTGATTGCAGCTTGGCCATAGAAGACAACGTCCATAAATAGTATATCCATATCCATCCATGTATATCAAAGCAATGTGAACGAGGTCAGGCCACGTAATAGGGTGTGCTTAGAGTGAGGAGGAGGAATGCAGTCTTTGAAGAGTGATAAAAAGTAAACATCAAGTGCAATCAGGCTGTGGTTTTAGCTGCTGGGTGTGTCTGCCAATCACTCAGCATGTTGTGAGTTTCGTGTTTGTAAAAGTTGTCTGTTGTGTTTGATAATAAGGTTTTTCCCATTGGAAATGAACTAAACCAATTTTAAAGAGTGATCATGAATGAAGGAAGAGTGAGATCACTCTATGATTTTACAGGTCTGTCTTTAGGCATCTTGGACTTTTTGTAGCTCTGAAATTGTCTGAGTTACAGCAGTGCAAGAATCACTGTAATGCAAAGTGAATGGAAATTTTGACTCGAAAACATGTGAATATCTTGAGAACAGTTGGACCGATTCTTTAGCTGTACACAAGCAGTGGTGTCACCAATGAGCCAGACGTGTCCCGCGAAATTAGTCACAATAGCTTAGAAATTGGGGGAGAATAAAGGGAGACAAAAACCGGTGGAATGCTAAAAATCGGATTATAATATTGTGATTGCCATATATGGCTATCACACTAATGACTGCCATATATGGCAATTACACTAATTATTGAAGTCATTTCACCACTTCCCCCAGCTCATCATAATTTGTGGGGTGTTTATTGGTAATGGACAATTATGCTGCACTTTGTTTAATATTCTCCACTTCTTGATTATGATGTCATAATGTGTATAACAACGATTTATTTCTAAGATAAATTTCCTGTTGCTATCGTTGTTTGTGTTTGGAGGTTCAAACTATAGACTGTAAATCTGCTTAAGACAAAACACTTGTACTAAAACTATAAATGAATACACAGGAAACCTTATTTACTCTGAATCATTTAAACTAAATTAAAGATGGAGACAGGTTTAACTTTATACAACATGCATGTGAATCAACACAGAACTGAATATTCTAATAAATACCTTCCCCTGCTCCCTCAAACAGCTTTTTATTTAATCATGCAGATCATTATTTCATCTGTTAATACTGTCAAACATTTAGCCTGAAGGTGTTCGGTAAGCATCACAGAAGAAATATTTTACATACAGAACATTTTATTTTTGACTGCGGAATCAAAAGTATGTGAATATCTCTCGGATTCAGACTGGTATCTCTCTTTTTTGTCTCTTTATGTAATGATGAGAGATGAATAAATTAAGATATACTTCAGATGTAACAGGTGCCTAGGGCACCTGTCACCTGTTCTGTGTTTCGTTCCTTTTGTTTCAGTTAATTAACGTTCATGGGTTCATTAGTGTCGTTAATTAACTCTGTGTTATCATTGGTTTGTCTTGTGCACGTGGTCGGGTGTCTTTGGGTATTTCTGTCCATTGTTTCATCTTTTCATTATCTGTAAAGCTGCTTTGTGACAATGTACTGTTGTAAAAAGCGCTATATAAATAAATTACTTGACTTGACTTGACTTAATAAGGATACATTGTTATAAAAGAGGTGTATTCATAACAAATTTAAAGACAAATCATACTTCAGTGGGCGTGTAAAAATAATTTACATTTACATTTACTGTCAGGTTGGGAGGGATTGGCCCCTCCTACCTGCCTCCCGTGGTTCGGGTTTTGGCCGTTCTTGGCTTCCGTAGGTAGGACCCATCCCCTTGAGCGGGGATTGGACCCTGCCTGATCACGTGTGACCTACTGACTGCATTTGAAGCATCCTTGCTGAGCAGTCAGTAGGTCAGCATTAGATTGAGCCGTAGCTTGAGCTTCGACTCAAGCATCACCTCGGGTGGTTCGTGCGGTTGTTATAAGTGTCTCTATTCCGCTCTGCATTCAGCGGCTTTTCCGCTTTTTGCATGTGCTCAGTTTATTTCGGTGAGTGTCACATGTTATCGTGTCCTCAGCGGCGTTCCCGCTGCACCGTTTTATTTATTGTTAGTTGCTCTCGGCTACATCAAGCGGTGTTCCCGCAGTATCAGCCATTAAAGCTTTTGTGTTCGCTTACCTGGTTGCCTGGCTCTCTAATTCCACACCGCACCGCGCTGCACCGCCATTTTCCGGTCAGCGCGCCCCACACGCTGACAGAATGCTGACCTCCGACAACGGTTACCGAGTCTAGGATTCCTCCTCCGGGTAAGCGATCATGTTTACTATATTCCTGCGCGATTGCGTCTCCCCGGCTTTCGTCCTGGGTTTGTTTTTTTTTGTTTAGTAGCGCGAGCAGCGTTAGTGTCCGGACTAACCGCGTTTAGCCGCGTTCCCCGGTTTTCGTCCCGGGCTTGTTATTTATTAGCGCTAGCAACGTTAGCGTCTGTGCTAACCGCGCTCAGCCGCGCTCCCTGGCTTTCGTCCCGTTTTTTTTTTTTTTTTGTTATTTACTCGCGCTAGCAGCGTTAGCGGCATGCTAACCGCGTGTAGCCGCGCTCCCCGGCTTTCGTCCCGGGTTTGTTTTTTCTGCATCAGCATTCGGCTATTTAAATCGGCGTTAGCCACGCCATTTAGCCACGTTTTGGGCCGCAGCATCTGGCTTTTTAGATCGGCGTTAGCCACGCCACTAGCCACGATTTCCTTTGCTGCACCTGGCTATTTAGTTTGGCGTTAGCCACGCAGTTAGCCGCGTTTGGCTATTTAAAGCGGCGTTAGCGACGCCAGTAGCCGTGTTTTTGAGCTGCAGCACCGGCTTCTTTATTTCAGCACCGCCATTAGTCGAGTCCCCGGCTGCAGCATTTAGGCTTATTAACCCGGCACTAGCCATGCCAGTACACACCCCTACTGTAGCGATCGGCTTCCTTAGCTTGGCGCCGGCCCCGCCGTTTAACAATCAACTGCAGTGCTCGCTCCCCGGAGGTTGGAGCGAGAGAGGGTGTTATTCTGCCTCTCCCGGCTCCTGGGCCCTGCACGGAGGTGGGCCGAGGGCCTAGTGGCCACTGGGGACGCCTGTCTCACCTCGGGTTAGCCCCGGGTTCAGATGCCGGCTCCATGGGTGAGCACCTGGACGCGGTGAAAAGGCAGCTTCACCGCGGAAAAGCCGGGAATCCGCGGCGCGATCCGGCGCGGGTCGAAGCGCGAGCATCCGCGCCCCTCCGCGTGTCTCCCGCCGTGGGAGATTCCCGGTCCCAGGGTTCACCTACTTAGCGAGTTTTTTCTCGCCGCTCGGGATTCGTCGCGCGCTCCTCCATGCGAGTCTCTGGACTCCATGGAGGCCCCTTTCAGTGAGCTGGGTCTTGCCGCCCGGGTCCCGCCTCACGCTCCTCCGTGCGAGCCCCCCGACTCCACGGAGGACCCGTTCGGCGAGTTCTCCCTCGTCTCACGGCCCCCGTCTTCGGCTCCTCCGTTGGACCCTTTCTCCACGGAGGACCCGTTTGTCGCGCGTCTTCCGCCGTGGGAGGTTCCTGGTCCTAGGGTTCACCCCCTTAGCGAGTGGTTTCTCGCCGCCCGGGATTCGCCGCGCGCTCCTCCGTGCGAGTCCTCTTACTCCACGGAGGACCCGGTCAGTGAACGGTCGCTCGCCACTCGGGCCCCGCCGCGTGTTCCTCCGTGCGAGCCCCCCATCTCCACGGAGGACGTGCTCAGCGAACTCTCTCTCTCTGCCCGGGCACCGCCTCATGCTCCGCCGTGCGAGTCGCTTTACTCCACAGAGGCCCTGTTCAGCAAATTCTCCCTCACTGCTCGGGTTCTGCCTCGTGCCGCGCCCTGCGCCGCGCCTCGCGCTTTGTGGGGTTTCCCACGACGCTCTGGATGAGGCTTTTCCTCAACGCGTGTTCTCTCGCGGTTCTCCCCGCGATTCCCCTCGCGTTGCCCCTCAGAGCCCTCCGAGCGTCTCTTCCCGCGTGTCCACTCGCTGTTCCTCTCGCACGGTCCCTCGTGCTGCGTCTCTCGACGTTTTGGATGAGGCTTATCCTCAACGCGTGTTCTCTCGCGGTTCTCCCCTCGATTCCCCTCACGTTGCCTTTCACAGCCCTCCGCGCGTCGCTTCCCGCGATTCCGCTCGCGGTCCCCCTCGCACGGTCCCTCGTGCTGCGTCTCACGATGCGTTGGATGAGGCTTCTCCTCAGCGCGTGTTCTCTCGCGGTTCTTCCCGCGATTCCCCTCGCATTGCCCCTCACAGCCCTCTCGACGTTTTGGATGAGACTTCACCTCAACGCGTGTTTTCTCGCGGTGTTCCCCGCGATTTCTCTCGCGTTGCTCCTCGCGGTTCCGCTCGCGATTCGCCCAGTACCGAGCCGCGCGATATCCAGGGTGAGATTCAGCACGCGTCCCAACGTGCCCCTCCTCGCGTTGCCTCTCGGGGTCCTCCTCAACGCGTGTTTCCTCGCGGCTCTCCCCGCGATTCCCCTCGCGTTGCCCCTCTGGGTGCCCCTCACGTTGCCCTCACGTTGCCCCTCACAGTCCGCTCGCGACTCCCCTAGCGCGGCTTCTAGGGCTGCTTATCGCAATGCCCAGGGTCACACCCTGCAGGCTTCGCCCCAACACGTTCCTTCTCGCGTTGCCCCGTGCACTGCTCCTCGCATTTCACCTCGCGGTGCGTTCGGCGATGCTCTGCCTAGTACTCCGCGGAGTTCTCCGCGGGACATGACGTCCGGGGTCAGTCTAGCCTGCGGTCGGGGTTCGGGCTCGCTCTCGGTAGACCAGGACCACATAGGGTGTGATATGGACGAGATACTGGCTCTCTCTCTTTGTGTCCAGGTGACGGAGAGGTGGCAAACTGGGAGTCGTAGCGTGGTGCTCGGTACATCCCCCGGAGGGCAGTCCTGTGGTCTGGTGGGGAGTCGCTGGATTCCTGTGGACCCCGCACAGGATCAGCTCACCCCTAAATTGATCCGTTCTGACTCTGCGGACTATAGGACCTCAAAAGTGGACAACCAGCCTCCTGTAAAGGACAATTGGCCACCTGCTCCGGACAAAGGATCCGCCGGACCAAGGACGTACTACTTCCAAGGACAGTCACTACTGCGTTCACTCGGGTCAGTTCTGCGTTCACTCGGGCCACTTATGCGTTCACTCGGGTCACATGTGCGTCCACTCGGGTCACTTTTGCGTTCACTCGGGTTGTTTCCGTCTTCACTCGGTTCACATGTGAAGTCCGCGTGGGGGTTGGGTCGACTTCGCGCTTGCAAGGGGTTTCAGCGCCATTGCGCACCCAAGGGGCCGCATCCCTTTCGCACACTCCAAGGGCCGTGTCGTCCTTTCATTCCCAAGGGGTCACGACGTCGCCGCCCGCACAAGGGGTCGTGCCACCTCCGCAGGGTCAAGGGGTCGCGCTCTTTTCGGGCTCACCAAGGGTCACGGCATTCCCGTACCTTCAAGAGGGCACGCCCTCCTCGCGCTCTCCTGGGGTCATGCCCCCCGCGCATTCACAAGAGGTCATGGCGTCCCTGCGTCCTCAAGGGGTCCTGTCACCCTCGTGCCCACAAGAAGGCACGGCGGCACCACACACATGGGAGGTCACAGAGTCGTCGGGCTCACAGGGGGTCACATTCTCCCCGCTGCCTCATGGGGGCACAGGGCCCTCACACCCTTTGAAGGTCACTACGCCCCCGTATCCTCAAGGGGTCATGTGCCCCCCGGAATCACAAAGGGTCACGTCGCCCACACCCGTACACGGGGCCACGGCGCCCCCGCACACTCCAGGGGTCTCCATGTGGCCTTCGAGTTCCCTTTCGGTTTTGTTCGGCTTCCCCGGGTGCCTTTGCCCCCCGGTTGTTTTGGGGGGGCGATATGTCAGGTTGGGAGGGTTGGGCCCCTCCTACCTGCCTCCCGAGGTTCGGGTTTTGGCCGTTCTAGGCTTCCGTAGGTAGGACCCATCCCCTTGAGCGGGGATTGGACCCTGTCTGATCACGTGTGACCTACTGACTGCATTTGAAGCATCCTTGCTGAGCAGTCAGTAGGTCAGCATTAGATTGAGCCGTAGCTTGAGCTTCGACTCAAGCGTCACCTCGGGTGGTTCGTGTGGTTGTTATAAGTGTCTCTATCTTATGCATTCAGCTCTGCATTCAGCGGCTTTTCCGCTTTTTGCATTTGCTCAGTTTATTTCGGTGAGTGTCACATGTTAACGTGTCCTCAGCGGCGTTCCCGCTGCACCGTTTTATTTATTGTTAGTTGCTCTCGGCTACTTCAAGCAGCGTTCCCGCAGTATCAGCCATTGTGCCATTTGTGTTCGCTTACCTGGTTGCCTGGCTCTCTAATTCCACACCGCACCGCGCTGCACCGCCATTTTCCGGTCAGCGCACCCCGCTCGCTGACATTTACATTTACATTGTCATTTAGCAGACGCTTTTATCCAAAGCGACTTACAAATGAGAACACCACAAGTCAGAAGCCATGGAGAAAACCAACTATACTGTAAATTCATCAAACCTGATTGTTATTCAATGCTGCGCGCCCCCCCCTCCTTTTTTTTCCCCTACAACAGGTATTTGTTAAAGAGATGCGTCTTAAGTAGTTTCTTAAAACTGTTTAGCGATTCTGCCTTACGGACAGAGTTGGGAAGATCGTTCCACCATTTTGCACTGGTGAACGTCACAGAGTGAGAATTAGCTCCTCGGTGAGGTGGAATCGCCGGGCGGAAATCATCACTGGAGCGGAGTGAACGAGTCGCAGTGTATTTTGAAAAGATAGAGTGAAGGTAGGAGGGGGAAGATCCAGAAATGGTTCTGTATGCCAGAGTCAGTGACTTGTACTGAATGCAAGCAGCTACAGGAAGCCAATGGAGGAAAGTGAGTAATGGAGTGACATGAGTTCGCTTGGGCTGGTTAAACACAAGTCGGGCTGCAGAGTTTTGAATTAGTTGAAGAGGTCTGATTGTGGAAGCTGGGATACCGGCAAGTAGCGCATTACAATAATCAAGCTGACACCTAGTCATAGGACTAGGTGTCAGGTAGGGACGGTTGGGCCCCTCCTCCCTGCCTCCCGTGTATCGGGGTTTGGCCGTTCGGGGTTTCCGTAGGTAGGGCCCATCCCCTGCTGACTGCATTTCTGGCATCCGTCCGTAGCAGTCAGCAGGCCAGCATTGAGTTTGAGCTAAGTTTGAGCACACACGCTGGTGCGCTTATGCTCATTCATCACGTCAGGTGTTTAGGGTGGTATATTGTATATTTCTATATTTCGCTTTGGGCTCATCTCGCCCGGCATTCAGCGGCTTTTCCGCTGTTTGCGTTCTCTCTGTGTATTTCGGTGCGCGTCACGTTTCATCGTGTCCTCAGCGGCGTTCCCGCTGCATCGTTTTATTTGTAGTGTTTTGCTCTCGGCTACTTCAAGCGGCGTTCCCGCTGTATTAGCCATTAAAGCTTTTGGGTTTGCTTACCTGGTCGCCTGGCTCTCTAATTCTCCACCGCACCGCGCTGCACCGCCATTTTCCGTCAGCGCGCCCCGTTGTGACACTAGGTCTTGAACAAGCAGTTGGGTAGCATGTTCAGTCAAAAAGGGTCTGATCTTCCTTATGTTGTAAAGAAGGAATCTACAAGAACGGGCGGTTTTGATAACATGATCAGAGAGTTTAAGGTGGGAGTCTACTGTGAAACCAAGGTTCTGGACCGAATCGGTTGGGGAGATTGTGGAGCCATCAATTTGGAAGGTCAGGTTGTGATGGATTGAGGGTTTAGCTGGGATAATGAGAAGCTCTGTTTTTTCTAAGTTTAATTTGAGATGACGGGCCGTCATCCAAACAGATATGTCGGTGAGGCAGGCAGATGCCCGATTTGAGATGGTGGTGTCATCAGGGGCAAAAGACAGATGAAGTTGAGTGTCATCAGCATAGCAGTGGTAAGAGAAACCATGCGCCTGGATGACTGTGCTCAGTGATGTTATGTAAAGTGAGAAGAGGAGAGGACCAAGTACAGAGCCCTGAGGCACACCAGTGCGTACTTGGTGAGAGTTAGAGATCTCCCCATTCCATGACACTTTGAAGGTCCTTCCTGTGAGATAGGATCGAAACCATTCAAGTGTCGTACAAGAAAAGCCTAATTCAGCTAGAGTGGACAGTAGAATCTGATTATTTACTGTATCAAAAGCTGCAGAAAGGTCTAACAAAATGAGGACCGAGGATTGAGATTTGGCTTTGGCAGATTTAAGTGAGTCCATTACAGAGAGCAATGCTGTCTC
>JAFMOC010001705.1:0-10692 GCA_019802505.1 Corydoras sp. C115 | reverse complement strand
TCAAAAAAAAGTGTGGGAGGAGTTTTTCTCGAGAGGATACTCTAAAAAGTCATCAGCGCATTCACACAGGAGAGAAACCATATTCTTGTTCACAGTGTGGGAAGAGTTTTACTGTGTAGAGTCATCTAAAACTGTAACGATCTTACGATCGAGCGAGGCGGATCCGCTACTCGGAGACAACGAGCTGGGTGCAGGTACAGTCACAACAATGTTTATTTGATCCACAGATGAAGACACAGAACACAGGATGTGGATAAGGTGAGGCGAGGCGAGATGACGTCACACGGGGAGTAATACAAACTAACAGGGTCACGGGACGAAGTGCACTAGACGGCGAGAATAACAATACATACACGGGCAGACAGGAACACAGGACGAGGTAACCAATACTTGGGTCGCACGGACGGGCTAGTAGTATCTGGGCAGGCAAAACGCGTGGCACGAGACAAACTGGCGGAGAGTGACGGGCGTGTAGGATATTTATAAAGAAATGGTGACTGATCCCAGGTGCGCGTGATTATGGGGGCGTGACACAAAACACCACGTGACAACACAAACCGTGACATTACCCCCCCCTCAACGGGTGCCTCCCGGCGCCCTAAATGGCTTGTCCGGGAAGAGGCGGTGGAAATTGTCTATGAGGGACGGGTCCAGGATGGCCGCTCGGGGAACCCAGGACGCTCCTCCGGGCCGTAGCCCTTCCAGTCCACCAGGAACTGGATTCCCCGGCCACGGCGACGGGAGTCCAGCAGTCGGTGGACAGTGTATGCGGGCTGTCCATCAATCAGGCGGGGGGCTGGGGCTGGGCGGGGTGGGGGGTTGAGCGGGGAGTGCGTGACGGGTTTAACATGGGAAACGTGGAAGGTGGGGTGGATACGCATAGAACGGGGTAGCTGAAGGCGGACGGCAGTAGGGTTGATGATGCGGGAGATGGGAAAGGGGCTGATGTAACGGGGAGACAATTTCCGTGACTCTGTCCTGAGAGGGATGTTCTTACTGGACAGCCACACGAGCTGCCCCACCTTGTAACTGGGGGCCAGGCGGCGTCTCCTGTTGGCCGAGGCGGCGTAGGAGCGCTGGGCTTGGCGGAGCGCGATCAAGGTGTTCCTCCAAGTGCGGTGGCAGCGGCGGATGTGCTGGTTCACCGAAGGCACACTGGTCTCGATCTGGTCCTCGGGGAACAGGGGGGGTTGGTAGCCCAGTGCTACCTCAAAAGGCGATTTCCCCGTGGCGGAGCTGCGCGCGGTGTTGATCGCGTATTCCGCCCACGCCAGGTTCTCACTCCAGCGCTCTGGGTGTTGGGCAGACATACAGCGCAGGGTGGTCTCTACCAGCTGGTTGGCCCTCTCGGCTTGTCCGTTGGCCTGTGGGTGACCCCCCGATGTCAGCGACACATCGGTTCCAAAGAACTTATGGAACGCTCTCCACACCTGGGAAACGAACTGGGGTCCCCGGTCCGACACGATGTCCCTGGGGATGCCGGATATCCGAAACACCTGCTCAAAACAGACTTTGGCCGTATCAAGGGCGGAGGGAAGCTTGGCCAGAGCAATTAGACGCACGGACTTGGAGAACCGGTCTACTATGGTAAGAATAACCGTTTTACCTCTAGAGTTGGGTAGGCCGGTTACGAAGTCCAGAGCGATGTGGGACCAGGGACGCCCAGGTTATGGAGAGCGGCTGAAGCAGTCCTGCGGGGGGCTGATGCGACGCCTGTTGCGAACAGGTGTACAAGCGGCGACAAACACTGTCGGACGTCGGCGGCAAGGTCGGCCACCAGAACTGTCGCGACGAGTTCCTCCGCTGCGCGCTCCCCCAGGGTGGACGGCCCCAGCGGACTCTCATGCCCCCACTTGAGTACTGCGTGCGAGCGGCGGGGGCACGAAGGTACGGTTGGGAGGGACCCAGCCCAGGATCCGGACCTTCGTCAGCCGACGCTCGATGATGCGGCCGGATCCTCCCAAGACACACCTGCAATGACACGGCTGGGGGGAGAATAGGGTCAGTGCAGGGTTCTCTCTACCGTCAGAGAAGAGGCGGGATAAGGCGTCGGGGGCTTGGAGTTCCTAGTGCCGCGGACGATGGGAAGACGAATTGGAAACCGACCAAGAACAAGGCCCACAGAGCCTGACGGGGAGTTTCAGGCGTTTGGCCGACTGGATGTAGGCCAAGTTCTTGTGGTCGGTCCATACCAACGAACGGCTGGGCTGCCCCTTCCAGCCAGTCCAGTGTGCCATTCCTCCCAACGCAGAGCTTCACCCGCCAACAAGCTCGGCGATTCACCCCGTCTGTAATTTCTCTCCGCCGTCGTCAGAATTCCCCGAGAAAAAAAAGGCACAGGGGTTGAAGGCCCCTACCTTCCTCCGACTTCTGGGGAGAGCACCGCCCCCACTCCGGCGTCCCGACGCGTCGAACGCTCCACAATGAAGTGCCTTGGATGCGGAGTCCGAGTTGGATTAGAATGGGGGCCGTGGTGAATACGGTCCTTCAGGGTGTTGTCCATGGCAACTTGAGCCTCCATGGGTCCAATTGAAACTCTCCTTGGTAGGAGGTGAGGGCGCAGTGAGTGGGGCGGTGATGCTACTGTAGTTGCCATATCGAACCGCCGATAGAAGTTGGCGCAACCCAAGAAAACCCGCTGCAGTTCACCGTCCTAGAAGTGGGGGTGGCCAGTCAGCGATTTGGCCCTCCACCTTCTCGGGGTCCCGGTCGCACAGCCCCACGGTGACAGGATGAACCCCAAAGAAGGGTAAACGATCACTGGTGGAAACTCGTCCACTTCTCGGCCTTAGGCACAACACAAGCGGTTCATGCAGCAGGCGGTTCAGGACCAGTCGTTACGTTACGTGGTGTGACTCGCTGGGAGGTCCTGGAGAAGATTAGAATGTGTCCAGGTAGACGCAGGACACAAATCCTGTCCAGGCAAGTCCCGCAACACACCATTTCACCAAGGACTCGGAAACACCGGCCGGGGCGTTCTTTTTGAAGGCCGAAGGGGAAACCACACGGTATTCGTTAGTGGCCGCTCTTTCTGGGGGTGTTGAATGCCGTCATTCCATTCGTCCCCCTCCCTTATACGGACCAGATGGTAGGCGCTTCCGCAGGTTCCAGCTTGGTAAAAAGAATGGTTGGCTCCCTGCAAAAGACTCAAATACGGATGATGTTAGTGGCCAGAGGGTATTTGTAGGGGACCGTAATAGCATTTAGGTCCCCTGTAGTCACAATGCAGCGGAAGTAGGGTGCCGTCCTTCTTGGAGACAAAGAAGAAGCTAGGCCCCTACGGGGGAGGTCGAGG
Organism: Corydoras sp. C115; assembly: GCA_019802505.1. Lineage (NCBI taxonomy): Eukaryota > Metazoa > Chordata > Actinopteri > Siluriformes > Callichthyidae > Corydoras > Corydoras sp. C115. The sequence goes on along the minus strand of JAFMOC010001705.1, from coordinate 7,397 downwards.
GTTTACGAATTAGTCCTGGTGTGCGAGACACTCCGACACGTTACCTCTCCATGGCTTCTCTCTCCGGACGGGGGACAGGCGGGTACAATACGGCTGGAACGGGAGCGGGGCACCGGGCAGGACGGTCGATGGCGGCAGTCGTAAGACCGATTGAGGCGCGAAAGCTGGCATGCCTTGTCCCCCCCTTTCTTGAAGACCCTACCCAAGGTCATGGTACTCCTGGGGCACCGAGGAGAGATCCACAGGGCCGGGGGTGTTAGAGGGCGGGAGGTTTGTAGGGAGGGGCCGCGGCGAGCAGGCAAGATGAGAGGGCACGTCTGTTCCCCAGGTCAGAAATGCGGCCAACTTGATCCAGTCTAATGTGGGGGTTAATGTTTGCGGAGCCAGGGGTATTCCAGGAATGATGGGGGCCTCGGGGATGGAACCACCGCAAACCAAAGGCAAAATCCTCTCCTGGTGGTTTGCCCTCCAGCATCAAGCCGCGTCGGCGAGGTATGCGGTGATGGTGATGGGGGGACAGCCGTTCTGCATCACAGCGCCAGGGTGTGGATGAGGATTCGCTAGAGGAGAAAACTAAAAATCAGACCATAGCGATTAGGCAAAGCACACGTCTATCAGATCTCCTCTTGACCCAGAATCTAAATAGAACGTTCGTACGGTCACCTGTTTCTCCGGGATGGTGATGTGTCGCCGGCAAGCTGCAGTCGCTGGGGCATTGGGGTTTTAATGGGGGACTCAGGACAGAGACCCAAAGTTTCACTACTGCCGAAGTCAGGTCTTTTGGGCGCACCGTGCAGTCTCGCAGCAGGTGGCCCCCTCCACCACAGTAGAAAACAGAGCCCCTGGTCCCTACGGCGGTTCCGGACTTCAGGCGACCAGGGCGAGCGCGTCCCAACTGCAATCGGATCCACCTCCTCCGATGCTCGGGCAGGGGGGAGTCCCTGGAGAGCTGTCGGAGGTCCCCGAGACGGCGCGGGGCGCGGGGGACCCTGGCGCTTCCAGGCGGCGCAAAACTCAATACGTCCGTCTATACGTATGGCTAGGTTGATAAGATCTTGGAGAGGAGTCCGGGCGGTCTGCGGATAGCGAGTTCGTCGCGCATACGGTCCACTGATGTGCGTTGGCTGGGAAACACGCCGCGGAGTGAGCGTCCTTCACCACCATCCCGACTCCGCGGCGAGGGTCTGAAACTCCACAGCAAACTCAGCCACAGAACGAGCCCCATGCTCGTACTGTGAGTATCGCGTTCTCAATGTCCTCAGTATAGTCAGGCCGACAAAAACCGCACGAAATCTCTCCAAAAACGAGGCGACGAGGAGTCCAGGGGGAGTTCAGGCACTGTGCCGCCTCCGCCAGCTGAGCGCGCGTCCCCTTAGCAAACCGATGACGAACGCGATCTTATGGGCGTCCGTGGGGAAGCACGCGGGGCGGATGTTGAAATAAAGCTGGCACTGGAATATAAACCCCCGACAACGTTGGAGCTCCCCCCCATAAGGCTCCGGGAGAACAGCGGCACCGTCGTACCGTGGGGCAACCGCGGGCGGCGGGTTCAGTACCTGACTCGGAGGTGTGGTCACCGGTGCTGGCGCTGCGGGCGTCGCAGAGAGCGCAGTCTGCAGCTGGAGGGATAACTGGCTCACCAGATCCGCCAGTTCCTCCTGGCGACCATACAGCAGCTCTAGCCGCGAGACGAGCTGCTGTCCGGCTGGAGGTGGTGATGCCGGCTCCGCCCCCACAGCGCGTCGCTCCGAGGGATCCATGTTGGCCAGTTTGTAATGTGACGATCTTACGATCGAGCGAGGCGGATCCGCTACTCGGAGACAACGAGCTGGGTGCAGGTACAGTCACAACAATGTTTATTAGATCCACAGATGAAGACACAGAACACAGGATGTGGATAAGGTGAGGCGAGGCGAGATGACGTCACACGGGGAGTAATACAAACTAACAGGGTCACGGGACGAAGTGCACTAGACGGCGAGAATAACAATACATACACGGGCAGACAGGAACACAGGACGAGGTAACCAATACTTGGGTCGCACGGACGGGCTAGTAGTATCTGGGCAGGCAAAACGCGTGGCACGAGACAAACTGGCGGAGAGTGACGGGCGTGTAGGATATTTATAAAGAAATGGTGACTGATCCCAGGTGCGCGTGATTATGGGGGCGTGACACAAAACACCACGTGACAACACAAACCGTGACAAAAACTTCATCAGCGCCTTCACACAGGAGAGAAACCATATTTCTGCTCACCGTGTGGGAAGAGTTTTTCTCAAAAGAGTAATCTAAAATCACATCAGCGCATTCACACAGGAGAGAAACCATATTCCTGTATTAATAATTGTTTGAAAGACGCTCTAGTAAAGGATAAAGTTCAATAATGTACCAGTACATTCAGTCAGAACTGAATCAGTAACCACACACTCAGGATAACACTGAGTTGTGCTGTTGTGTTACATATTGCCAATTTACTCTCTTGATGATTTAATGACACAAAGTAAAGTTTGAACATTTTACATTTATTCATATAAGTAGCTACAGTCAATTAAACAACAGGGATGTTTTTACTCTGAAAGCCACTATAGTAGTGATTGAGGACAAATTAACATTTATTTATAATACTGAATGGTGGTGTTAAAGGCCAAGTCATTTATTGTGATCACATATTGTTATATGTATATGCACCCAAGCTTGTGCATTATAAAGCAAAAGGCATGAGAGGGGGTGTATTATTGTGAATAAACCACAGGTACAAGAAGTGTTTTTTACAAACACACTATAATAAAATATGGTAAATAAATTCATGTACTGAAAGAAAAATTGTTAATAAACTGGTTTTCTGCAACATAATCATAGTTTGTGTTGTCAAGCGGTCAGACATGTGCATTATTATCAATTATGTCATAGCCGGACAAATGACTCCAATCAGAAAAGGACTGGTACTGCTCGTTTTATAAATGTCTCAATAACACTTCTTTTCTGTAAATTATTCACAGTAATGCACCCCCTCTTGTGCCTTATTGTTTTAATGAAATACCCATATAGTAAATCATCAGTTATACTGTAGTATTGTTAGTTGATTTTATGCTGCTGTTATTACTTAGATGATGTATGATGTGCTGAAATTTTAAGAGAAGTGAATCCTGTAATAAATGTTATAAACTTCATCTCTTGTTGCATATTATCATTGTTTTTGTTATTTTCTCTCAGAGGAATCCAGAAGTGTAGTTCATTGGATAAAAATTTGGAGGTACAGAGTATTTCACTGTTTTAGTGACTCATGTTTTTTGGGTGGGCGGCACGTTTGCTTAGTGGTTAGCACGTTTGCCTCTCAGCGCTAGGGATTCCCAGTTCGAATCCCAATCCTTGGGTGGAGTGTTTTCCATGTTTTTCCGCCCCGTGTGGATTTTTTCCTCCGCTTCTCCGGTCCCTCCTCCCCAGTCCAAAGAACATGGATCAAGACAATTGAGTTCTTTCCAACATTATCCCCCATATACAGTTGGTGGGTCTGTGTGGAGTGAGTGTGGTGCCCATTGATATATGGGCGCCTGTCCTTGGGTGTATCTGCCCCAGCGCCTGAGACCGTTCTCCCCTGGATGGCATGGGGAAACCCCAGCGACCCTAATGATAGGCTAAAGTAGAAGATATGGATGGAATGATGGATGATGGTGTTTTTTTGGTACAACCCAACTTCATTACCCCTTCAAACAGATTGCACCATTTTCCAAAAATTAAATTTTGGTGAGTTTTCATAGTCAGCAGGATTTGAACCTATTGCCACGGAGACCCAAAGCATTTGAGGTTCAATTGGGCCTTAACCACTCGGGCCATGACTACCACAGAATTTGGTTTTCCTTTATTTTCTTGTGACGGTCCCTCACTGTGTAAACTGACTCAGTTCCTTCAGGGGCTACACCACTTCCATTAACCTTTAAAAGGGAAGGACTGTCACTTCCATAACCCTTCAAAAGGTGCACTTTCAATTTGAACATCTAATAAATTCGTAGTTGGGAGGATTCAAACCTATATAAGGAGGTGCCAACTGATTACAATTTCAGTTTCTGTTTAAGAGTTAAATCATGTTCTTACTCTGTTTGTAACTTGTCTGTTCCTCTCTGTTTTTGATCAAGCTCTTTGGAAACCTCTGCTCCGTTATTACTGAAAAATTATTTTATAAAAGCCTCATGTTCCTGCACTTGTGTTTACTGCAGTCATTCATTCAGGAGAACATGCCAAAGAGTTTTAGTTCAGGTGTCTTTACAGAACACGTTTTATAACAGTGCATTGTCTGAAAGCAGTTTTACAATGTTCTAATCATGATCCCCAAAAAGAGCTCATGATGTGAACATGGATCTAAACTTATGACAGTAGAGATCAGATTAAAAGAACTGTGTAGAACAAACTGTACAACCTTCTAGATCTTATGACTCACTGAGAGTTAGTGATTCAGCTTACAGCCTTTTATCCTAAATCATTGATTCAATATTTAAAATTAAAGTCAATATTATGTTAATAGTTGTTATGTTAATATTATGTTAATAATATTTTTTTTTATGTTTTGTTTTCTAATAAAGGTTGGCGCGGTGGCTTAGTGGTTAGCACGTTCGCCTCTCAGCGCTAGGGATTTCCGGTTTGAATCCCAATCTGGGTGGAGTTTCCATGTTCTCCCCGTATCCACGAGGGTTTCCTCCGGGTTCTCTCCGGTTTTTCCTCCCACAGTGCAAAAACATGGAACAAGCCTATTGAATTCTCCAAATTGCCCCATATAGAGTGTGTGTCTGTGTGAGTGAGTGTGTGGCCCAGCGATGGACTGGCGCCCTGTCCTGGGGTCTATCTACCCAGCACCCGAAACGTTCTCCCCTGGGTGGGCAAGGGAAACCACACCGCGACCCTAATAGAGGATAAAGCGGGAGATAATTATTATTATTCATTCATTCATTATCTCCCGCTTTATCCTCTATTAGGGTCGCGGTGGGGTTCCGCATGCCCATCCAGGGGAGAACGTCTCGGGCGCTGGGCAGATAGACCCAGGACAGGGCGCCAATCCATCGCTGGGCACACACTCACACAGACACACTCTATATGGGGCAATCCTCTACTAGGATCAAGGGGGGTACCCCATGCACATCCAGCAAAGAACGTTTAGGGCGCTGGGCAGACACACCCAGGACAGAGCGCCAATCTATCGCTGGGCACACACTCACACAGACACGCCACACATACACACACTATATGGGGCAATTTGGAGAAACTCAGTTGACTTGATCCATGTTTTTTGGACTGTGGGAGGAAACCGGAGAACCCGGAGGAAACCCACGCAGACATGGGGAGAACATGGAAACTCCACCCTGATGGGGATTCGAACCAGGAATACCTAGCCAAATGTGCTCAAGATCAGATTAAAACAAATAATCGTCCAAATCTCCATGGCTGGTGTTGGCCAGTGGCGCAATGGATAACTTGTTTGCCAACGGGTCAGAAGGTTCTAGATTCTTAACAGAAGATTCTAGACATTCTTAATCAGTTTTGGAATTTTTTTCTTTATATCAGAAAAAATCATTTGGGTGTTTACTGTTTTATAGTATTCTCATACACTATATTTTATACTGTGTTTGCTGTCACAATTAAAACTCTAAAATAGCTCTAGCCTGTTTTTAATGCTGTGGTAATTCAGCACAATACATGATGGAAGGTGAGAGAAGAACTACACTTATTTATAAAACTGTAAACACTCTTTAATGCAGTGTTTTGATTTTATGTTGATATTATTAAGTATATGTTATGATTCTGTCATGATACTTTATACTAATCTATTATGGATCAGCTTCATTATTTTCAAAACATCAACTGCTTTCTTAGTATTTGGTATAAATATTGTTAAAGTCCTGTTCCGGGTTAGAATTTTCCCCGGTTTTTTCCCCGGCCCCCCCCCGGGTTCCAACTCCCCCCTTTGGGAAAAGATTTTATTTTTACCCCCTGCCTTTTTTTTTAAAAAAACCCCCGAAAGTTACCAAAGGGTTCGGGAAATTTGGGAAAAGTTGGAAAGCACCTTTGCTTTTTCCCCTCAAAGTCCGGATCAATGAAAAAAAGGGGGATTATGGCGAATATGGTTCAAACCCAATTTCAGTCCCGCCTTTCTTTCAAATGCACTCAAAATCAGATTAAAAAATATCCCCCTCTTCATGGTTTAGAAGTTTGATCAGTGGTCACCTAGAAATCTTTGAGCTTTTTCCCGCTATGTGAGAACTTTGTTTTTTTAAACCCCAAAGATCAAATGGGGAAAAAATTGAACTTCAAAGGGGGTTTTATAAAGTGCCGACTTGGGGGGGAGGGGTGGGGTGCAGGATCGTATTTGGGGGTTGAGTTTCTGTTTTTGGTTGCCGCAGGGAAAAACCGGGTTTGTACTGGGTCACAGCTTTCTTTTTCAAAAAATGTCTTTATTTTTCCCAATTTAAACAACCCGATCCGTTTTTTACTTAAAATTTTTCTAAAGTAGGGATTTTTGTTTTATTTTTTTGAATTTTTGTGGGGCAAGGGCAAAGATGTAAAAATCTGCCTTAAAACCCCGGGTTTATCAAGGGGGAAGGGGGTTTTAGATAAATTTCCCCTAAATTTCCCTTCCCAAAATTTAAATATATTGGGACAAAATCAGAAAAGTTATAATCACCTATTTTATTTTCTAATTTAAAAAAACTTTTTGCAGTATTAAAAAAAACCCCAAATTTTCCCTTATCTTCAAATGGGTCCCCAGGGGGGTTTTCCCCCTGGCCCCCTCCAGGGGGACCTGAGAGGCCACTTCACCCCACAACCACTCCAAATGGGGCAATTTTTAAACATTCCCCAATTTTAACCCCCTTTTTTCCCCTGTTTTTGGAAAAGTGGGGAAGGGAAAAAGGAAACCCGGGAAAGCCCCCGGACACTTGGGGGGAAAAATGGGAAAATCCCCCCCAGACTGGGGTTTGAAAAAAAAATCCCTACGCCTTTTGAGGCCCAAATGTGCTAAACCCCTAAGCCAACCCTGCTGCCCCGATAAAAAAGAACAGTTTGGCTAATAATGCACTAATTAAAATGGATGAATGAAAAAAGAACCGGATAGTTTAGATCCCATGACTGAAAGTTTGTTGTAATAATAAACCCCTTTTTCCCATCCATCCATTAAACTTCCCCTTTTAAACCGCTACTAGGGTCACGATGGGGGTTTCCCCCTGCCCCCTTTCCGGGGAGAAGTTTTTAGGCACTGGACCCCGTTTCACCGAGGACAGGGCTCAATCCAACGCTTTGGGAAAACCCCACTCACTACCCAAACAAAATTCCCCATATTTTTGGGGGAAATTTTGAGAATTTCCCTTTACCTATCCATGTTTTTGGGGCTTTGGGAGGAAACCCGGGAA
>JAFMOC010001706.1:7500-11035 GCA_019802505.1 Corydoras sp. C115 | reverse complement strand
GCCACATGTGGTAAAAGGTGGAATTAACAAAATGTAAAAAATAAATCCCCCGGGCATGGTGGCTTAGGGGTTTTGGCATGTTCTCCTCTCAGCGCGGGGGATTCCCTTTCGAAACCCCAACGGGGTGGAGTTTGCAGTTCTCCCCGTGCCCCGCGTGGGGGTTTTTTCCTCCGGGTTTCCGGTTTCCCCCCCACAGCCCAAAAACTGGGTTCAAGTAATTGAGTTCCCAAATTCCCCCCCATAAAAAGGTGTGTCCCCCATGATAGATTGCCCCCCTGTCTTGGGGGTACGGCCCACGCCCGAAACGTTTCCCCTGGATGGGCATGGAGAACCCCCCCCCCCCCCCCCCTAATAAGGTTGAATAAATCACCTTTCATTTTTTTCCGTTTGTCCTCTATTATAGGGTTTCCATGCCCATCCAGGAAAAACGTTTCGGGCGCGGGGATCCCCCAGGACAGGGGGCAATTAAAACGGGACACACACTCACTCACACACACACTCTAATGGGGCAATTTGGAAAATTCATTGCCCTTGACCCATGTTTTTTGGATGGGAGGAAACGGGAACCCGGAGAAACCCACCGACAGGGAGAAAATGCAAACCCACCCAAGGGGATTCGAACCGGGGAACCCCCCGCGCTGAAGGAAAACTCAAAAACCATAACCCACCCCCCAAATGATTTTTTTTTCTTAAATCCAAAAACCCCACGGGAAGCCCCAGACCAACGGGGTCTGAATGTGGGTGGACCCGGTGAGCGTGTGTCGGTTCTCCCCCGGGTGGCGGGGTTCCCTCCGACCCTCCGAGCGGGCCCACCACGAGTTGGGGGGGACTCCAATTTTCCCAATCGTAGGGAAAAAGCAGCTCCCCCGTCGGCCCGTTGGAGACCTCGCCCGGCCCTCCCTGCAACTTCCCCCGGGAAAACTTTCAGACGGGGGGACGGGGAGAAAGGGGAACGTTTAAAATCAAGAATAAGGTTGACCCGATAGAACCCGCTCCCCTGGTCCGCAGTGAGCTTGTGAGTGAGCCAATCACTAGCCAGACCTGCAGGGACTCCCAGGACTGGTGTCCACCACCACCCTGAGAGAGGACGGAGGGACAACGGAGAACACGGAGAACATGGGGTTAAAGAACAAGAACCAGCACAAACCTCACACCCCACCATCTCAAACCAGAGAAACTCACTAACCTCACACAGAGACGCCTCACTACCTCACACAGAGGACGCCTCACACCTCACACAGAGACGCCTCACTACTCACACAGAGACGCTCACTTCCTCACACAGAGACGCCTTACTACTCACACAGGACACACTCATACCTCACACAAGACACACCTCACTACTCAACAGAGACACCTCACTACCTCCACACAGAGGACACCTCACTACCTCAAGACACCTCACTACCTCACACAGAGAGCCTCACTCTTTACCTACACCAGAGACCGCCTCACTAACCTCACAGACACCTTCCACTTTACCTCCACACAGAGACGCCCACTTCTCACTAACCTCACACAGAGACACCTCACAGAGAGAACCCCCCACACAGAGACACCTCACTACCTCACACAGACACCTCACTACCTCACACAGGGACACACCTCACTACCTACACAGACACCTCACTACTCACACAGAGAAACCTCCATACCTCAAACAGAGGGAACGCCTCACTACTCACACAGAGACGCATCCACTACTCACCACAGAGACGCCTCACTACCTCACACAGACATCACCTCAACACACAGACACCTAACACACAGAGACCACCTCACTATGCATCACACAGAGACACTCACTACCTCCACAGAGACGCCTCACTATACCCACACCGAGACGCTCACTACCTCACACAGAGAACGCCTCACTACCCTCACACAGAGACGCCTCACTACCTCACACAGAGACGCCTCCCACACTACCTCACACAGAGACGCCCCCTCACTACCTCACACAGAGACGGGGGCCTCACTACCTCACACAGAGAACGCATCACTACCTCACACAGCGACGCTCACTACCTCACACAGAGACACCTCACTAACCTCACACAGAGGACACCTCACTACTCACACAGACGCACATCACTACCTCAACAGAGACGCCTCATACCTCACCAGAGACACCTCACTACCTCACACCGAGAGACGCATCTCACTACCTCCAAGAGACGCCTCACTCCCTCACACAGAGACGCCTCCTACCTAACACAGAGACGCCCTCAATACTCCACACAGAGACGCTCACTACCTCACCACAGAGACGCCTCCCACTACCTCACACAAGAAGACGCCTACTACCTCACACAGAGACGCCTCATACCTCACACAGAGACACCTCACTACCTCACACAGAGAAGCCTCACTACCTCACACAGGAGACGCATCACTACTCACACAGAGACGCCTCACTACCTCACACAGGAGACACCTAACCTACCTCACACAGAGACGCCCACTAACACACCGAGACGCCTCACTACCTCACACAGAGGACGCTCACTACCTCACACAGAGATGCCTCAAACAGAGACACCTCACTACCTCACAACAGCGACGCCTCACTACCTCAAACCAGAGAACCACACTACCTCACCACCAGAGATACCCTCACACAGAGACGCCTCACACCTACACCGAGACGCCTCAACCTAACACAGAGACCCCTCATACCTCACACAAGAGACACCTCACACGAGACGCCTCACATACCTCACACAGAGACACCTCACTACCTCACAAAGAGGCACCGCATCAAACAGAGGACGCCTCACTACCCACACAGAGACGCCTCACTACCTCACACACGGGAGACGCCTCACTTACTCACACAGAGAAGCCTCACTACCCTCACACAGAGGACAACCTCACACAGACACCTCATACCTCACACAGTATACACCTCACTACCTCACACAGAGACACCCACTACTCACACAGAGACACCTCACACAGAGACGCTCACTACCTCCACAGAGACGCCTCACTACTCACGGACACGGAGACGCCTCCATACCTCACACAGAAGACCCTCAACTACTCACACAGACGCCTCACTACCTCACACATGAGACGCCTCACTGCTACCTCACACACGGAGGACGGCTTCACTACGCTCACACAGAGACACCTCACTACCTCACCACAGATACACCTCACTACCTCACACACGCGACGCCTCACTACTCCACACACAGAGACGCCTCACTACTCACACAGATACCCTCACACCTCACACAGAGACACCTCACACAGAGACCCTCACACCGAGACCCCTCACTACCTCACACAGAGACACCTCACTTACCTCACACCACCAAGACACCTCCTACCTCACACAGAGACACCTCACTACTCACACACACAGAGACACCTCACACAGAGGACACCACACACACAACAGACACACAACACCAGAGACACACACAGACACATACACCCACACAGACAACACACACACAACACACACAGAGACACACACACACCACACAGAGAGACACACACAGAGAGAAACACACACACACACAGA
>JAFMOC010001704.1:0-11473 GCA_019802505.1 Corydoras sp. C115 | reverse complement strand
TTTTGAAAAGTAAAACAATGTCTTAAGTTATTGGCTTTAATTGTCTTGTTTACTCTCTTTGATTGATTCACACGACCTTTCAGGAAGAAACCATAAAGAAGAGGTTCAAATTGTACATGAAACTCATGTAACAAAATAACTCTGAATGTGAGCCAGTACATGGGGATGTAGCTCAGTGGGAGAGCACTTGCTTTGCATGTAAGAGGTCCTGGGTTCAATCCCCAGCATCTCCACCAGATGGACTACATCTTTAAGTCTGGTTCTGAGGCTTTTATTCATTTATCAATGTTATGTGACAGGACTCGTCAGCAAACGGGCAGGTGAATCATTTTCACTAACTATGCCACAGCACAACTTCCAACATTAAATATTAAACATTAAAGTTAACATTAAAAAAGTTAACTAGAAAAAAGTATAAGATGAGTTTAAAGCTAAAGCGAAAGGAAACTCATTTCGGCCGCTTGCTTAAAGATTCTTACATCACTGATGCCTGTAATGTCTCTAGTTCTGACTGCTGTTTCTTTCTGTATTCAAAATAGTACAATATTATAATAAAGCCTTAAAAAGGAAGTTGTGAAATAAACATTTTACTTTCACAAAAAAACATGGGTGATCTAGCAACTGGCCTTCATATATTTTTTTACCGTTTCCTGGACTAGCTCACACAGACCAGACTATTTGAGAGCACTTTTGTCTCATGTTTTTGACAACTGTTTTTTTGATAAATAGTGCTCTCAAATAGTGTTTTCGTTGTGAGCTAGTATCCATCCATTAACTTTCTCTTTATCCTCTACTAGGGTCGCGGGGGGGGGGGGGGGGGGGGGGGGGGGGGGGGGGGGTCACCAATCTATCGCTCACACACTCACTCTCACGAACACACTTTATACGGGGTAATTTGGAGAACTCAATTGACCTTGATCCATGTTTTTAGACTGTGGAAGGAAACCGGAGAATACGGAGGAAACCCACGCAGACACGGGGATAACATGGAAACTCCACCCAGATTGGAATTCAAACTGGGAATCCCTAGTGCTGAGAGGTGAGCTAGTATGAAAGACTAAAATTTTCAGGGTTTCTAAAAGAAAAATAAATGAAATTTTGCTTAAATTTTATCTTTGATGAAACTTTTAATGTGAAAGCACCTTTGTGTTTCAATAGAGCCCTTAAAAGCACTGTGTTTAATTAAAGAAAATATTTCAACATTAAAGGTTTTCATTTTTCATTATTTTAAAGAAGACATCTTAAATCCAAACACAATCACATTAGAGTAATAGTTTTTACATCAATCGACTAATCGAAAAAAAGAATCATGAATTTCATGAATTATCAAATTTGATTGACAATCATAGACCTGAAATCTGTTTTGCATTCTCCTAACTCTCCTAATAAACAATATCTTCACATTATATCCCACAGTAAAACCAATTTAACTAGTGTTTAACTAGTAATTTAATAAAGTACTAAAAAACAGTTTCCTTTAAAGTCCTGGTATTGCAGTTTTTTGTCCTGATACTACGATCCTGTAACTTCTGCCTCCAGTGATGCAGCTGTATAGTATCAGCTTTAACAGCAAAGTTAAAACTTGATATGAGATGAAATTGAATCCCAGTAAAGTTAATGGAGGACAGAGTGATATGTACAGAGCACTCAGTTTTATAGAATAATATACTGTCCACTCATTTAAATCAATCCCTCCTCTCACAACAAACTAAAAGTTTAACTCCAGCTGTTTCAGTGCACTGTTGAACTCCATCACACAATATCAGTGACAGAAGTTACCACTACTATCAGAACATGCTTCAACTTATTGTCACAGAGCAGCTTTATAAAACCTGCATGTGAAAGTTAGGGGTGTTTGTTCAAATATTATTGTTCTATTTCATTTATAACAGTCAGGATAGGTGAATTGTTTAAGAGCTTCAAATCCCACTTCTGATAGACTTATCTTTGGATCCCATTGTCAGGGTAGGTTGAGAGGCAGAATGGCCGAGTGTGCTGCGTTCTGGTCGCAGTCTCTAACTGAGAATAAGTTTAAATGACAATAAAGACTAATTTGACAATGTTATATTATTTTCATTTTATCAAGTATTGTTATGATTATTTTATGATACTTAATCTGCTTAATTGTAATTTTATAAACATTAATATTTTTCTTAGTGTTTGTGGTAAACATTGTTAGTTCTTTTCCAAAATCATATTTAAGGAGAAAAATGTGTTAATAATAAACATTTATTATGGCAAAACACTATTTATCTACAGGCTTTCTTCATACTCAGCATGGCTGAGTGGTCTAAGGTGCTGGATTAAGATTCCAGTCTTATTGAAGGTGTGTTTTCAAGGCCTGCTGCTAGAAGAGCTTGTTTGTTTCTTTAGCTAGATTTAAGGAAATGAAACACTGTGTGTTTTTAATGGGGAATGGGGGTCTGATGGGGAAATTATACATTATTACACCTTTTTTATACACCTCACCTACATCAGGCCTTGTTGGCATTTACCTGATTAAAAAATTCTGTTGCACTACCTCTTTGGACTAGCAGGTAGTTTGGCCGTGCGGTCTAAGCTGCTGGGTTTTAGGTTCCATTCTCTTTGGAAGTAGAGTGACCAGATTCCACTTTACCAGATGCGGGACAAAGACTACGTTTGCGCGGGACAATGTGGGACACCAATGCACTGCAAATAAAAATGTGTTTTTATATATATATATATATATATGTTTGGGTGGGCGGCACGTTTGCTTAGTGGTTAGCACGTTTGCCTCTCAGCGCTAGGGATTCCCAGTTCGAATCCCAATCTGGGTGGAGTTTCCATGTTCTCCCCGTGTCCGTGTGGATTTCCTCCGGCTTCTCCGGTCTCCTCCCACAGTCCAAAGACATGGATCAAGTCAATTGAGTTCTTCAAATTTCCCCATATAGAGTGTGTCTGTGTGAGTGAGTGTGTGCCCAGTGATATATTGGCACCCTGTCCTGGGTGTATCTGCCCAGCGCCTGAGACGTTCTCCCCTGGATGGGCATGGGGAACCCCCTAGCGACCCTAATAGAGGATAAAGCAGAAGATAATGGATGGATGGATGGATATTTTTTGGGTACAACCCAACTTCATTAACCCTTTAAAAAGATTGCACACATTCAAATGAACAATTTGGTGAGTTCATAGTCAGCAGGATTTGAACCTGTGCAGGGAGACCCCAAAATCCTTTCTGTTTTTGATCAAGCTCTTTAGAAACCTCTGCTCTGTTACTATTGAAGAATGATTTTATAAAAGCCTCATGTTCCTGCACTTGTGTTTACTGCAGTCATTCATTCAGGAGAACATGCCAAAGAGTTTTACTTCAGGTTTCTTCACAGAGCAATTTTATAATGGTGCATTGTCTCAAAGCAGCTTTACAATGTTCTAATCATGATCCCCAAAAAGAGCTAATGATGTGAACATGGATCTAAACTTATGACAGTAGAGAGCAGATTAAAAGAACTGTGTAGAACAAACTGTACAACCTTCTAGATTTTATGACTCACTGAGTCGATTCACACAAAAGAGTCAGTGATTCAGCTTACAGCCTTCAACCTTTTTATCATAAATCACTTCTTTAACTTTTTTTTATTAAACTCAATATTATGTTAATAGTTGTCACTTGTGTTTTATTTTCTAATAGGAATTCCTTTTGAACTCATTTATTCTGTTCTAGCGTTTTCCTTAACAAAGAATCTTTGTGTCTTAAATAGATCTACGGTTCTTATATTAGTTCACTATCTAGGGTATAAAACACAGGATGTAAAGCTGCATTTAGTGCACTTCATTATTAAATATGCATTTGTTTATCCAGGTCAAACTTTCTCCTCTTTGTATACCTAAGCACTATAAATGTACATCTGTACCTACTGCCATCTTGTGGTAAAATATTGACATCTTGTATTTACATTGTTACCATCAAATTCACAAAAACGTTTAAAAACAAAAAATATGTTAAACTATGCACATTTTATTACATTTAGTTAATTGAACTAAATATAATAAAATGTTTACAGTGTAACTTGACAGTTGATTATATAACATTATGAAACATAAAAATCAATTTAATCTCACAATGTGCAGGGCTTTAAGTAGAGGAATTTTAATTACTGCTGCAACCTTGTGGAATAAAACTGTAACAATCCATAAACTAAACATCACGAAAACGCAATTGTTAATTTTATTGTTATTTATATGATCACTTCAGTGTTTTATTATTATTAGTTTTTTTTTCTATTTCAGCAGTTTACATTGTATTTTTGAAGATTAGAATTTTCTTTATTTTAACTAGTTTTTGTTGGGGTATTATTAAAAAATGTATGTGAATGTTTTTAAAAGTAAATCATCAGCAGTTTTTTTTTACAATGTCTTAAGTTATTGGCTTTAAATGTCTTGTTTACTCTCTTTGATTGATTCACGCGACCTTTCAGGAAGAAGCCATAAAAAAGAGGTTCCAATTGTACATGAAACTCATGTAACAAAATAACTCTGAATGTGAGCCAGTACATGTGGATGTGGCTCAGTGGGAGAGCACTTGCTTTGCATGTAAGAGGTCCTGGGTTCAATCCCCAGCATCTCCACCAGATGGACTACATCTTTAAGTCTGGTTCTGAGGCTTTTATTCATTTATCAATGTTATGTGACAGGACTCGTCAGCAAACGGGCAGGTGAATCATTTTCACTAACTATGCCACAGCACAACTTCCAACATTAAATATTAAACATTAAAGTTAACATTAAAAAAGTTAACTAGAAAAAAGTATAAGATGAGTTTAAAGCTAAAGCGAAAGGAAACTCATTTCGGCCGCTTGCTTAAAGATTCTTACATCACTGATGCCTGTAATGTCTCTAGTTCTGACTGGTGTTTCTTTCTGTATTCAAAATAGCACAATATTATAATAGAGCCTTAAAAAGGAAGTTGTGAAATAAACATTTTACTTTCACAAAAAAACATGGGTGTTCTAGCAACTGGCCTTCATATATTTTTTTACCGTTTCCTGGACTAGCTCACACAGACCAGACTATTTGAGAGCACTTTTGTCTCATGTTTTGTTTCAGATTAGTTAGAGGGGCAGAGCAGTATAAGGCACTGGATTAAGGCTCCAGCTTCTTTGAAAAAGGACAACTGTTTTTTTGATAAATAGTGCTCTCAAATAGTGTTTTCGTTGTGAGCTAGTATCCATCCATTAACTTCCTCTTTATCCTCTACTAGGGTCGCGGGGGGGGGGGGGGGGGGGGGTCACCAATCTATCGCTCACACACTCACTCTCACGAACACACTTTATACGGGGTAATTTGGAGAACTCAATTGACCTTGATCCATGTTTTTAGACTGTGGAAGGAAACCTGAGAATACGGAGGAAACCCACGCAGACACGGGGATAACATGAAAACTCCACCCAGATTGGAATTCAAACTGGGAATCCCTAGTGCTGAGAGGTGAGCTAGTATGAAAGACTAAAATTTTCAGGGTTTCTAAAAGAAAAATAAATGAAATTTTGCTTAAATTTTATCTTTGATGAAACTTTTAATGTGAAAGCATCTTTGTGTTTCAATAGAGCCCTTAAAAGCACTGTGTTTAATTAAAGAAAATATTTCAACATTAAAGGTTTTCATTTTTCATTATTTTAAAGAAGATATCTTAAATCCAAACACAATCACATTAGAGTAATAGTTTTTACATCAATCGACTAATCGAAAAAAAGAATCATGAATTTCATGAATTATCAAATTTGATTGACAATCATAGACCTGAAATCTGTTTTGCATTCTCCTAACTCTCCTAATAAACAATATCTTCACATTATATCCCACAATAAAACCAATTTAACTAGTGTTTAACTAGTAATTTAATAAAGTACTAAAAAACAGTTTCCTTTAAAGTCCTGGTATTGCAGTTTTTTGTCCTGATACTACGATCCTGTAACTTCTGCCTCCAGTGATGCAGCTGTATAGTATCAGCTTTAACAGCAAAGTTAAAACTTGATATGAGATGAAATTGAATCCCAGTGAAGTTAATGGAAGACAGAGTGATATGTACAGAGCACTCAGTTTTATAGAATAATATACTGTCCACTCATTTAAATCAATCCCTCCTCTCACAACAAACTAAAAGTTTAACTCCAGCTGTTTCAGTGCACTGTTGAACTCCATCACACAATATCAGTGACAGAAGTTACCACTACTATCAGAACATGCTTCAACTTATTGTCACAGAGCAGCTTTATAAAACCTGCATGTGAAAGTTAGGGGTGTTTGTTCAAATATTATTGTTCTATTTCATTTATAACAGTCAGGATAGGTGAATTGTTTAAGAGCTTCAAATCCCACTTCTGATAGACTTATCTTTGGATCCCATTGTCAGGGTAGGTTGAGAGGCAGAATGGCCGAGTGTGCTGTGTTCTGGTCGCAGTCTCTAACTGAGAATAAGTTTAAATGACAATAAAGACTAATTTGACAATGTTATATTATTTTCATTTTATCAAGTATTGTTATGATTATTTTATGATACTTAATCTGCTTAATTGTAATTTTATAAACATTAATATTTTTCTTAGTGTTTGTGGTAAACATTGTTAGTTCTTTTCCAAAAGCATATTTAAGGAGAAAAATGTGTTAATAATAAACATTTATTATGGCAAAACACTATTTATCTACAGGCTTTCTTCATACTCAGCATGGCTGAGTGGTCTAAGGTGCTGGATTAAGATTCCAGTCTTATTGAAGGTGTGTTTTCAAGGCCTGCTGCTAGAAGAGCTTGTTTGTTTCTTTAGCTAGATTTAAGGAAATGAAACACTGTGTGTTTTTAATGGGGAATGGGGGTCTGATGGGGAAATTATACACCTCACCTACATCAGGCCTTGTTGGCATTTACCTGATTAAAAAATTCTGTTGCACTACCTCTTTGGACTAGCAGGTAGTTTGGCCGTGCGGTCTAAGCTGCTGGGTTTTAGGTTCCATTCTCTTTGGAAGTAGAGTGACCAGATTCCACTTTACCAGATGCGGGACAAAGACTACGTTTGCGCGGGACAATGTGGGACACCAATGCACTGCAAATAAAAATGTGTTTTTATATATATATATATATATATATATATATATATATATATATATATATATATATATATATATATATATATATATATATATATTATCTCCCGCTTTATCCTCTATTAAACCCACGCAGACACGGGGAGAACATGGATATATATATATATATATATTCATTATCTCCCGCTTTATCCTCTATTAAACCCACGCAGACACGGGGAGAACATGGAAACTCCACCCACTAACACACCGATAAACAGAACAGATAGTTCTTTAATGTGCTTTAAACCTGAATTAAAAATCAGTTACACAAACCCATTTTTAAAACACCAAAACCTATATTAGGATTATCAGCATTTTATATAATTAAACAGTATTAAATTATAAAAATATCAAATAGAATAAATATATTGTGAAATAATGTGAGGAAGTGTAGAGATAATAAATGTCTAAGGGCAGGGTGTTGACTAGTTTCTGCAAATAATTTTAATATATTTTAATTTAAATAAATTATTTACAAATCATTCTGTACCTCCAAACTCTCATCCAATGAACTACACTTCTGGATTCCTCTGAGAGAAAATAACAAAAACAATAATAATATACAACAAGTGATGAAGCTTATAACATTTAATACAGGATACACTTCTCTTACAATTTCAGCACATCATACATCATCTAAGTAACAGCAACATAAAATCAACTAACAATAGTACAGTATAACTAATGATTCACTACATGGGTATTTCATTAAAACAATAAGGCACAAGAGGGGGTACAGTACTGTGAATAATTCACAGAAAAGAAGTGTTGTTGAGACATTAATAAAATGTGTAGTTTCGGTCGTTGTCTGATTGGCTAAGTCGTTTGTCCAGCCATGACATAATTGATAATAATGCACACATCTGACCGCTTGACAACGGAAACTGCGATTATGTTGCAGAAGACCAGTTTATTAACAATTTTTCTTTCAGTAAATGCATTTATTCACTATATTTTATTATAGTGTGTTTGTAAAAACACTTCTTGTACCTGTGGTTTATTCACAATAATGCACGCCCTCTCATGCCTTTTTGCTTTATTATGCACAAGCTTGGGTACATATACATATAACAATATGTGATCACAATAAATGACTTGGCCTTTAAAACCACCATTCAGTATTATAAATAAATGTTAATTTGTCCTGAATCACTACTATAGCATCATATATTTTAGTGGCTTTCAGAGTAAAAACATCGATGTCGTTTAATTGACTGTAGCTACTTATATGAATAAATGTAAAAAGTTCAGAACTTTACTTTGTGTCATTAAATCATCAAGAGTGTAAATTGGCAATATGTAACACAACAGCACAACTCGTGTTATCCTGAGTGCAGGGTTACTGATACAGTTCTGACTGAATGTACTGGTACATTATTGAACTGTCTCCTTTACTAAAGCGTCTTTCAAACAATGATCAATACAGGAATATGGTTTCTCTCCTGTGTGAATGCGCTGGTGAAGTTTTAGAGTACCCCCTCGAGAAAAACTCTTCCCACACTGTGAGCAGAAATATGGTTTCTCTCCAGTGTGAATGCGTTGATGACTTTTTAGATTACCCTGTACAGTAAAACTCTTCCCACACTGTAAGCAGGAATATGATTTCTCTCCTGTGTGAATGCGCTGATGAAGTTGTAGATTACCCTGTTGAGAAAAACTCTTCCCGCAATGTGAACAGGAAAATGGTTTCTCTCCTGTGTGAATGCGCTGGTGACGTTTTAGATAACTCCGCTGAGTAAAACCCTTCCCACACTGTGAGCAGGAATATGGTTTCTCTCCTGTGTGAATGAGCTGATGACGTTTTAGATAACTCCGCTGAGTAAAACTCTTCCCACACTGTGAGCAGGAATATGGTTTCTCTCCTGTGTGAATGAGCTGATGTTTTTTAAGACCAGACTGAGTTGTAAAGATTTTTCCACACTGCACACAGAAAAAGTTTTTTGCTTTGATGGACATACACTGGTGTTTTTTGAATTCAGTCATTTTGGTAAAATTTTCATCACAACTTAAGCAGTTAATTTTCTTCTTGGTCATGTCTTTGTGAGAATGCAGCGAGGTCATGAAGGGTTCCGCTTCTGTTTAGAGAACAATTTGTAAAAGTCTGACAACTAATTCAGTAATTAAACATGTAAACAATATATGAAAATAACTAACCAACAAGTCCTCACTTTGTATACCAAAAATCAATATGAAAATCATTTAATCAAATGAAGAGCTAAGTTTTTAATCAAATGAGTAGCTGCTTTGTATTTTTTTTATTATTGTCATATTTAATGACCCATCACAAACATTTTTTCTGATAATGTATAAATCTATGAGAGTTTCTGTTAAGGTTCATCTTTACTCATACCCAGCATTCCCTCTGATATGTTTTACTGCCTGGTAATTATTCTAATTGAAAACTTTAAAAGAGGTGGGCAGGAATAAAATGTTAATAAAATAATTACCTGAATCAATTTAAATTATTTTACAACATCAATAACAAAGCATGGAAATAAAACAAAAATGTATGTGTATTAACCTTTAATTATATATTTTTTATATTTATATAAATAGCACATACAATAAATACTGTCTGTAGGAATGTAGCAAACGTTTTTGTCCTATTATGTCTGAGTTAGTTAGTATATAGATTAATGAGCACTAATGTGTTAATGTGTTAAAGTCATCTTCTCAGTAACAATAAGAATTTTAGAGTAAACCTTTTTCTTTTTCTACATTAAAAAATTCAACTGGACACAGTACCTCGAGAAATTTTAGTCAACTTAAACTCTATTCTAAATCAAGGGAACACATGTTTTTTCCAACATGCAATATGTAATGAATTTGAACATAATTAAGAAAAAGTTGGGACAATAAAAAAATGCAAATAAATTTGCAGTGTTACTTAAATATGAAGTAAGAATGAACCCAAGGTTTTTTTTTATGTTTTGTCTAATCAATTTAATTTAATTTGCTTATTAATTCCTGCATTTCTGTCCTACAACACATTCTAAACATAGTTGGCGCCGGTGCAATTCAGGGATAAAAATAAGGTTTGAAAATGATGTAAAGTTCACAGAGGATTGTAATCATGATTTGGATTTTAAAATGAGAAGAAAAGAGTGTTAGTTCAGTGGTTAGGGCATTGGGCTATCAGTCTGAAGGTTTCATTCACAAGACGAACAATAGGGACTGTTGAGAAAGGTCCCTAAAACCAACAGGGGTGCAACAGGGGTGTTGTATCATGTCTGGCTCTATACTCGGATGCCGATCAGGTATAAGGTTAATCGCTAAATGATCAATTAAATATACAAAGATGAGCAGAATATCTGCCGCTTGCCAAATTTTTTACTTTTTAATATACGAAAATAATTCAAACAATTTCCACAAGTTGTTTAAGTCGTCTCGGGAAAAAAATTAAATTGTTTAACTTTGGGAAAATTTACTTTTCCTCAAAAAATAACTTTTCCAAAAGAAATAGAAAGGTTTGGGGGTTTTAAATTTTGACCCGTAAACAATTAACAAAAAATTTTTGATAAAAAAAATAATTTAAAATTTTTTCCAAAATTTATTAAAATTTAAAAAAAAATCCCTTTTAATCAAATTTCCTTATCCTTTTTTGTCCAACATAAATTTTTTGCAGTTTAGCTGAGGGACCAGGGATGGGTTTTTAAATGTTTTAAAATAGTCAATAAATTTGGGGAATTTACAGGCCCCCCCCAAACTATGGTTTTAACCCAAAAGAAAAAAAGAAACTAAAAATTTTCCCTTTAAAACCCTTTTACCATTTTTATAGGATAAGCATAAAACATTCCCTAGAAAATGAGAATTGGGGGGTTAAAATTATTTTGGGAAAGGGGAAAATACAAAGTGTTTGGGGGAATTAACATTTATTTTAAGTTGGGTTTTGATGTTTAAAAAATGTTTGTTAATAAAAAAATTTCAAATTTTAAAAAAAAGGAAAAAAGTCCCAAAAATGACAAAATTACCCCCAAATTTGAAAAATATTCCCAAATTTTTTTAAAACCGTTCATTTGGGGCCCGTGTAAATCCAGTAATTTCAAAAAAATTTATTTAAAAAACAATAAAGTTCCTAAACTTTTTTCACACTTAAGTTAAATATATAATTTTGTCTGAGTTGATGAAAGTTTTAAAATCGTTAAAAGAACAAATTAAAATAAGTGCATTAAATCCCCCAAACCAAACCCAAAAAAAAAAACTTTTTACAAAAAAAACAGGGTTTTTTTCCTTTTTTTTAATTTTTACAGAAAAAGTCAAAAATTATTCAGATAAAAATTTTAAAATTTTTTTCAAACCATTAATTTAAAAAAATATTCTTCCCATTTAAAAACCTTTTTTTTTCTAAAAAAATTTTTTTACGTTTTTCCCTTCA
>JAFMOC010001702.1:0-12265 GCA_019802505.1 Corydoras sp. C115 | reverse complement strand
GACATGCCGTTCACCTCAGCTCAACTGCTCCATCAATTCAACAAAAAAAGTCGACCACTTAACGCATTCTCTTCTCCGTTTCTGATAGAATGCCGCCACCTCCTGGTTAATGGGAAAATATCACACTAAAAACAGTAGCGAGGACAGACAGCAGGCTTTGACACACAACGTCTGCATTGCTTTTGTCTCCTCACGCATTCTCATACCATTAATACACCTCGCTCCCACTTGCGCCTTCTTAACATTGTATTTTATACATTTCATTGCTGGCTTCTTTTTTGCCGTCGCTGTTTGACTCTTGAGAGTACTGCCCTTCACGCAGTTTCGGACATTTTTGGCGTAGTGTTTGTCTGAGTGCTTTCTACTCACTTTTGTCTTACCTTTGACCCGTCGAAGGGCCAGTTTACCAACACTCTGATCCACAGAGCTTCACGCTAAAGACATTTGCGAGGTAGTTCCTCAGCCACATTCACTCGAGGGAGGGGGCAATTCGTATCTCCAATTCACCTATCACAATATGTTTGGTATGAGGGAAGAACACCAAGTCGGGGTTAGCTCTGTTTATGAGGGATTGTTGGTAATGTGGCAACCTTCGGGGGGTTCAGGGATTTAGTGCTCATGGCAACTCCTGTTTCTAAAAAATGTAAAAAAGTAAAGGTGAGTGAAGGAAAAGCTTACAGCACCTGGTATTCCCAGGCGGTCTCCCATCCAAGTACTAACCAGGCCCGACCCTGCTTAGCTTCCGAGATCAAACGAGATCGGGCGTGCTCAGGGTGGTATGGCCGTAAGCGAAAGCAGCTGCTCACTCTCGCCCCTTTAAAGATTCTATTTCAGACATGCCGTTCACCTCAGCTCAACTGCTCCATCAATTCATCAATTCAAAAAAAAGTCGACCACTTAACGCATTCTCTCTCCGTTTCTGATAGAATGCCGCCACCTCCTGGTTAATGGGAAAATATCACACTAAAAAAAGTAGCGAGGACAGACAGCAGGCTTTGACACACAACGTCTGCATTGCTTTTGTCTCCTCACGCATTCTCATACCATTAATACACCTCGCTCCCACTTGCGCCTTCTTAACATTGTATTTTATACATTTCATTGCTGGCTTCTTTTTTGCCGTCGCTGTTTGACTCTTGAGAGTACTGCCCTTTACGCAGTTTCGGACATTTTTGGCGTAGTGTTTGTCTGAGTGCTTTCTACTCACTTTTGTCTTACCTTTGACCCGTCGAAGGGCCAGTTTACCAACACTCTGATCCACAGAGCTTCACGCTAAAGACATTTGCGAGGTAGTTCCTCAGCCACATTCACTCGAGGGAGGGGGCAATTCGTTTCTCCAATTCACCTATCACAATATGTTTGGTATGAGGGAAGAACACCAAGTCGGGGTTAGCTCTGTTTATGAGGGATTGTTGGTAATGTGGCAACCTTCGGGGGGTTCAGGGATTTAGTGCTCATGGCAACTCCTGTTTCTAAAAAAGAAAAAAGTTAAAGGTGAGTTAAAGGAAAAGCTTACAGCACCTGGTATTCCCAGGCGGTCTCCCATCCAAGTACTAACCAGGCCCGACCCTGCTTAGCTTCCGAGATCAAACGAGATCGGGCGTGCTCAGGGTGGTATGGCCGTAAGCAAAAGCAGCTGCTCACTCTTGCCCCTATAAAGATTCTATTTCAGACATGCCGTTCACCTCAGCCCAACTGCTCCATCACTTCGACAAAAAAAGTAGACCACTTAACGCATTCTCTTCTCCGTTTCTGATAGACTGCCGCCACCTCCTGGTAAATGGGAAAATATCACACTAAAAACAGTAGCAAGGACAGACAGCAGGCTTTGACACACAACGTCTGCATTGCTTTTGTCTCCTCACGCATTCTCATACCATTAATACACCTCGCTCCCACTTGCGCCTTCTTAACATTGTATTTTATACATTTCATTGCTGGCTTCTTTTTTTGCCGTCGCTGTTTGACTGTTGAGAGTACTGCCCTTCACGCAGTTTCGGACATTTTTGGCGTAGTGTTTGTCTGAGTGCTTTCTACTCACTTTTGTCTTACCTTTGACCCGTCGAAGGGCCAGTTTACCAACACTCTGATCCACAGAGCTTCACGCTAAAGACATTTGCGAGGTAGTTCCTCAGCCACCTTCACTCGAGGGAGGGGGGGCAATTCGTATCTCCAATTCAACTATCACAATATGTTGGGTATGAGGGAAGAACACCGAGTCGGGGTTAGCTCTGTTTAAAATGTATGAAGTTATTTCGTTAAAAAATAAAAAAGTAAAGGTGAGTGAAGGAAAAGCTTATAGCACCTGGTATTCCCAGGCGGTCTCCCATCCAAGTACTAACCAGGCCCGACCCTGCTTAGCTTCCGAGATCAAACGAGATCGGGCGTGCTCAGGGTGGTATGGCCATAAGCGAAGGCAGCTGCTCACTCTCGCCCCTTTAAAGATTCTATTTCAGACATGCCGTTCACCTCAGCTCAACTGCTCCATCAATTCGACAAAAAAAAGTCGACCACTTAACGCATAACTCTTCTCTGTTTCTGATAGAATGCCGCCACCTCCTGGTTAATGGGAAAATATCACACTAAAAACAGTAGCGAGGACAGACAGCAGGCTTTGACACACAACGTCTGCATTGCTTTTGTCTCCTCACGCATTCTCATACCATTAATACGCCTCGCTCGCACTTGCGTCTTCTTAACATTGTATTTTATACATTTCATTGGTGGCTTATTTTTTTGCTGTCTCAGTTTGACTGTTGGGAGTACTTCCCTTCACGCAGTTTCGGACATTTTTGGCGTAGTGTTTGTCTGAGTGCTTTCTACTCACTTTTTGTCTTACCTTTGACCCGTCGAAGGGTCAGTTTACCAACGCAAAATACATTTGCGAGGTAGTTCCTCAGCCACATTCACTCGAGGGAGGGGGCAATTCGTATCTCCAATTCACCTATCACAATATGTTTGGTATGAGGGAAGAACACCAAGTCGGGGTTAACTCTGTTTATGAGGGATTGTTGGTAATGTGGCAACCTTCGGGGGGTTCAGGGATTTAGTTGGCAACTCATGGCAACTCCTGTTTCTAAAAAAGAAAAAAGTAAAGGTGAGTGAAGGAAAAGCTTACAGCACCTGGTATTCCCAGGCGGTCTCCCATCCAAGTACTAACCAGGCCCGACCCTGCTTAGCTTCCGAGATCAAACGAGATCGGGCGTGCTCAGGGTGGTATGGCCGTAAGCGAAAGCGGCTGCTCACTCTCGCCCCTTTAAAGATTCTATTTCAGACATGCCGTTCACCTCAGCTCAACTGCTCCATCAATTCGACAAAAAAAAGTCGACCACTTAACGCATTCTCTTCTCTGTTTCTGATAGAATGCCGCCACCTCCTGGTTAATGGGAAAATATCACACTAAAAACAGTAGCGAGGACAGACAGCAGGCTTTGACACACAACGTCTGCATTGCTTTTGTCTCCTCACGCATTCTCATACCATTAATACGCCTCGCTCGCACTTGCGTCTTCTTAACATTGTACTTTATACATTTCAATGCTGGCTTCTTTTTTGCCGTCAGTTTTCACGCAGTTTCGGACATTTTTGGCGTAGTGTTTGTCTGAGTGCTTTCTACTCACTTTTGTCTTACCTTTGACCCGTCGAAGGGCCAGTTTACCAACACTCTGATCCACAGAGCTTCACGCTAAAGACATTTGCGAGGTAGTTCCTCAGCCACATTCACTCGAGGGAGGGGGCAATTCGTATCTCCAATTCACCTATCACAATATGTTTGGTATGAGGGAAGAACACCAAGTCGGGGTTAACTCTGTTTATGAGGGATTGTTGGTAATGTGGCAACCTTCGGGGGGTTCAGGGATTTAGTGCTCATGGCAACTCCTGTTTCTAAAAAAGAAAAAAGTTAAAGGTGAGTTAAAGGAAAAGCTTACAGCACCTGGTATTCCCAGGCGGTCTCCCATCCAAGTACTAACCAGGCCCGACCCTGCTTAGCTTCCGAGATCAAACGAGATCGGGCGTGCTCAGTTTCTTTTGTTTATTTTCAAATATAATTTACATACAAAATAATTACATTACTTATTAAATTACATCACAGTTGTTTCATTCACTTCCAATTATAAAACATTCAATAAATTACCTGAATTTATAGATTACACAAGTAATAAATAAAGTAAAAACATTTTTAAAAGCATTCTGGAAGGTTTAAGATGAATCTGTTCTCTAAGGGTAAAACAAAAGGATTATTTCTTAAAATCAGATTTTCAAACTTTTCCATTTCTCCCTCAATGTTATAATAATCATATAGTATTCCCACATAATACTTGACCTGTTGTTCATAAAAAAGACAGAGATCTACAGACGTTCCTTTCCATTTGACAAGATTTTTCCTCCTGTAGATCACCTGTCTTGCAATAGATAAAAAAAGGTTTAAAGCATAGGAGTTTTTACATTTTTCATTAAAACCAAATAAAAACAGGGTTTCCCAAGTAGACTGAACCCACTGATCCCTAGTTATAAACTCTTTTGTAATTTTACCTATTTTTCGTTTAAAACATTCCAGATCTTCACAATTAAAATACAAGTGTTTAAAATCCTCGTCCTGCTTGTTACATATTTTACATAATGTGCTTTCTTCTATTTTCATTTTAACTAATCGTGATTCTGTGTAGGTGCAGTTGTGACGCAGCATAAAATCAAAATTTTCTAAATCTAAAAGCTTGAAGTTTCTGGTTTTCAAATCCCATATGTTTTCTTTTTTTTTTAAATTCGGGTACAGTCTGCCCCAGTAATAGTTGGCCTGGGGTTCCACCCACGCTTTGTCCCTGAGGACTGTGTACAGCATCTTAAGGTTACACAGTTCAAAGGGAAAAAGTGATTGATTTATTTTGAGCTGTATTTGCATGTTTTCTTGATTATTGATGACGTAGAGGTTTATTTGCCGGATCCAATCTGTTGGTATTGTGTTTTTGATTATTTCATATTGCTCTTGGGCCTGTTTATGGTTGATGGTATAATGTTCCTCCAAAGCGTCTATAATTGCTTGTGTTGGTAGGAACCCCGGCCGGACCTCATAAAGAACATCTTTAATTTGGGAAATCCCTGCTTGGATCCAGCTCTTATAAAACAATTCTTGATTGTTGTACAATAAATTAGGGTTTAAAAAAAGTGGCTGATTTAAGAGCTGGATCCTACCTTTTGGCTTAAGATCCACATTTCCTAAAAAATCACTCCATGCTCTAAACACCTCTTATATATTATTCAGGAACATTGTAAAACATATTTTCTTTTAATTTCATCCATAAAACATTCGTTCCCATTTCCGAGTTTACATTTTTCATCATAAAATGTTTAAAAACCTCCTTCCACCCTTGTTTGTCATTATTAAAAAATCTTTTAATTGTCTTTATTCTCAAACTTTTCATACGGATAAAAACATCTAAAAGACCCAACCCTCCTTCCTCTACATTCCCGATTATTGTGTCATAAGCTATTTTTGATGGTTTGCCGTTCCATAAAAAGTTTAAAACACATGTTTTGACTCTTTTTAAAACCCACATGGGTATGCTGATGACACTCAGCACGTACCACATTTTTGACAAAAACAATGAATTTAAAACCAAAACTTTTCCTTTTAAAAACAAATGTCTTTGACGCCAGTACTTTAATTTAGTTTCCATTTTAATTAAAACCTCTTCCCAGATTTCATCTCTAGTTTTTATTTCATCTTTTCCCATTCGGACCCCTAAAATTTAAAATTATCTTCAACCCATTTGAAAGGGATCCCCTCAGGTAGAGGTTCCGTCTTTCCTAGTGTCATGTATTTGGTTTTAGCTTCATTGACCTTAGCCCCCGTGCCATTACAATATTTTTCTAAAATTTTCCTTGCGTTCTGTACACTCTTAAAATCTTTTAAAATGAGCGTCGTGTCATCAGCATACTGAAAAATTTTACTCTCTTCATCTGATTTCTCTATAAAAAATACCCTGGATGTCCTCCGCTGCCCCAATAGCCAAACCGAGAGGTTCAGCCACCAGTGTGTACAACATGGCAGACAGAGGACATCCCTGTTTAATAGATCTCGTTATCGGGATAAAATTTGTTAAAAACCCATTCACTTTAACACAGCTATAGGTGTTTGAGTAGAGACACTGCAGCCACCGTCTAAAACGTTCACCAATTCCAAATTTCTTTAATAGATCAAACAAAAATTCGTGCTCTACTCTATCGAAAGCCTTTTCAAAATCCATCCACACTAATTATATATCCGTTTTTATTTTCTTTATTCATGTAACTAATTGTGTCCCGAATGTTACTGACGGTGTCTGTAATGTCTCTACTCATCACGCTATAGGATTGATTTTTAGATATGATTTCCGGCAAAACCATCTTCAATCTGTTTGCTAAAATCTTCGCTAAAATTTTGTAATCCGTATTAAGCATTGTAAGAGGTCTAAAATTTCCCAGTTCTTTTTTATCTCCTTTGTTTTTGTATATTAATTTTATTAATCCTTTTTTCATAGTTTCACTTAATTCTTCCTTTGTGTATATTTCATTAAAAAGTCTAAATAAAATTGGGGTTAAAACAGGCTCAAAAGCTTTATAGAACTCAGTTGGCAACCCGTCTAGTCCCGGACTTCTCCCATTGTTTAGCTGGTTAATTGTTATTTTTATTTCATTTTCAGTTATTTCATCTTCACAGTTTTTCATGTCATCCTCATTTAAAACATTTTTAATATTATCTAATAAAAACTGTTTATCTTCTCCCACCACCCCTTTTTTCCCAAATAAATTACTATAAAAACTCTCTATTTCTCTTAAAATACCATTTGTTCCAGTGACCTCTTTGTCATTTCCATTTTTTAGGCTTTTAATTTCATCTGATTTTTGTCTTGTTTTTTCTAGATTAAAAAAATACTTAGTGCACCTTTCTCCTTCAATCATGTGTTGTGCTCTGCTCCTTATCATTGCTCCTTTATATTTAATTTCTTCTGCTTCTTTAATTTTTTCTTCGAGCTCAAGCACCATGCACGCATTGCCTTTACCCTCTGTTAACTTTTTTATTTCTTCTTCTAATTTTTGTTTGATTCTTCTATGTTCTTCTTTTAAGAAATATTTTTTTCTTTTTAGTATGAAACATTGTGTACTTTTTAATATCATATTTTAAATTATCCCACCACACCCTTGTATCTGTTCTATAAAAACTGTCAGTGCTGCTATTTAAAATTAGATTTTCAATTTCGGTTTTAAAAACATAGTCTTTTAAAATATCAGTGTTTAAAACCCATACCCCCGGTCCTCTCTCAACTTCACTAAAATCTATAGTTACCCATAAAAAATCATGATCGCTAAAATTATATTTTGTGTAATTTATTTTTGATATATATTTTTCAATTTCAATTGGACATAAAAAATGATCTATTCTGCTTTGTTTTATTTTATCCTGCACTATCTCAGATCTTGAAAAAGATTTTTTCTCCGGATTTCTTTTCCTCCATATATCTATTAAATCATATTTTTTCATTATTTTGTTTAATTCATCCCTTCCTGTATCTGTTCTATATACCATATTGTTATTAATATCCAATCTACTAAAAACTGTATTAAAATCTCCAATCAATAAAACATTTTCCCAGTTATTCATTAAAACACTGATTTTTTTAAAAAACATTGTTTTTTCCATCTCATTATTGGGAGCGTATATGTTACATATGGTTAAGACTTCATTGGTCGTTGTTATTTTTACCGTTAAAACCCTTCCTTCAGTATCAGCATATATTCTCTCAGCTTTTTCACACACTCCTTTCTTAATTAAAATAGCAACACCTTTTCTTTTAGAATTATGACAGTTAAAAAACATTTCTCCATCCCATATTTTTCCCATGTTTTCAGCATTTTCATTGTCCCAAAACGTTTCTTGTAAGCATAAAATGTCCGCTTTTTTGCTTAAAAACATAAGTCTTTTAAAATGGTCAGTGTCCGTTAATCCTCTAACGTTGAGTGATAAAAGAGGGTAAAAGCTCATTAAAAATAATAAAAACAATAAAATCATTATGGTGCCTGGGTTTCGGATAAGATGTCAAACATACCAGTTCTTGAACTCTCTAAAATCTTTTCCTTTGCTTCTTCCCGTCTTTTTCTCTGTTTTTCAAGGGCTTTTGGTATGTTCGGTGACACCTTGATTTTCCTTCTTTGTACGCCCTTAAAACCATCATGTTGTGTTTTAAAATTACTGTCCTAAGTTCATCGTGTTCCCGGTTTCTTTTTTCTGGTGGTTTTTCTGTTCCTTCTTCATTTGTAAAGTCCATTTTTTCCTCTTCATGTAGCTGTGCGAGCTCCAGCTCCTTCCCTAAACCTCCCCTTGGTTGCGGCGCTTCCTGCTGGATCTGGTTCGACTCCACCTTCATCTCAGCACGCACCGGGGAGATTGCCCCACATTCTTCCCGAGTTTCCCCTGAGGCCTCCTCAATCTCCACACAGCTGCAGCTGATTAACGCATGGTTGCACTCACCGCATTTCGTGGCCCCACAGTTCCTTGCAAAATGCCCCTGCTCGCAGCACTCTCTGCATACGAAGCTGGGGCAATCGCGCATAACGTGGTCCGGGCTCATACACATCCTACACATCTTCACCTGCCGGTCGTGTATGACCCGGTAATACTGGGGGCCCTCTGCCGTTTCCAGCCGCACACTGTAAGGGAGAGAGATGACCTCCTTGGGGAACCGGACTCGGAGGTACCGTGTCCCATCAGTGATGGTCGTTCCAGGGTAGTACCTCCTCCGGATCGGTAGTATGGGGGTTACTCCCCACTTTTGGAGTCTTTCCAAAATCACAGCGTCTTCTATGTATGCTGGGAGGTTCAGAAAAGAAACCATGAGCTCACACGAGCACAGCTTTCGGACTTCACAGAGAGTCTCTTTAATCATAAGTCCTTCTGAAATGATGTCCACCAGTTCCTCACTTTCCAGGGTGACCTCGTACTCGTTACCGGCTTTAGGTCTTACAGCGAGTAACTTCCCAATTCCAACTGTGTCATTCACTGCCTTTATTATGTCCATTGCTCCAATTCCTTTTAGCTGATCCAGCTCTATTACACATGTCGCTTCTTTTGCATATTTCCTTTGCCAGGTTTTCTTTACATTCTCATTAGCAATTCCATTTTTTCTTTCGTCATGCCGTGGGGTGTCCTTTTTCCGTAGTCGTTGTTCCTTTCCGAGGTCAAGTCCAGGTTGTCCGTCCGAGCCATTCGTCACACTTAAGGGGGTATCCAGATTGCTTTGTCGTTCAGCCATGCCATTGTCTTTGTCCAGAAGATCAGTCATTTTGGGAGAAAAAAAAGATTTCTCCCCAAACAGTAGGTACTGCTGGGGAGCTAAAACTAAAAGTAACTCAGGGGAAAAAACAGAAATCAAAAAGATCAAAAAACAAACAAAATATAACCAAAAAATTAACAAACGAACTGGGAGAGCCTTCCTCTCCCTACTGCTGACTCACACTTCCTGTGGGCGTATCCAACTCTGAACTGGGCGTGCTCAGGGTGGTATGGCCGTAAGCGAAAGAGGCTGCTCACTCTCGCCCCTTTAAAGATTCTATTTCAGACATGCCGTTCACCTCAGCTCAACTGCTCCATCAATTCGACAAAAAAAGTCGACCACTTAACGCATTCTCTTCTCTGTTTCTGATAGAATGCCGCCACCTCCTGGTTAATGGGAAAATATCACACTAAAAACAGTAGCGAGGACAGACAGCAGGCTTTGACACACAACGTCTGCATTGCTTTTGTCTCCTCACGCATTCTCATACCATTAATACACCTCGCTCCCACTTGCGCCTTCTTAACATTGTATTTTATACATTTCATTGCTGGCTTCTTTTTTGCCGTCGCTGTTTGACTCTTGAGAGTACTGCCCTTCACGCAGTTTCGGACATTTTTGGCGTAGTGTTTGTCTGAGTGCTTTCTACTCACTTTTGTCTTACCTTTGACCCGTCGAAGGGCAGTTTACCAACACTCTGATCCACAGAGCTTCACGCTAAAGACATTTGCGAGGTAGTTCCTCAGCCACCTTCACTCGAGGGAGGGGGCAATTCGTATCTCCAATTCACTATCACAATATGTTGGGTATGAGGGAAGAACACCAAGTCGGGGTTAGCTCTGTTTATGAGGGATTGTTGGTAATGTGGCAACCTTCGGGGGGTTCAGGGATTTAAGTGCTATTTCGTTTCTAAAAAAAAAAAAAGTAAAGGTGAGTGAAGGAAAAGCTTACAGCACCTGGTATTCCCAGGCGGTCTCCCATCCAAGTACTAACCAGGCCCGACCCTGCTTAGCTTCCGAGATCAAACGAGATCGGGCGTGCTCAGGGTGGTATGGCCATAAGCGAAAGCGCTGCTCACTCTCGCCCCTTTAAAGATTCTATTTCAGACATGCCGTTCACCTCAGCTCATCTGCTCCATCAATTCAGCAAAAAAAGTCGACCACTTAACGCATTCTCTTCTCTGTTTCTGATAGAATGCCGCCACCTCCTGGTAAATGGGAAAATATCACACTAAAAACAGTAGCGAGGACAGACAGCAGGCTTTGACACACAACGTCTGCATTGCTTTTGTCTCCTCACGCATTCTCATACCATTAATACGCCTCGCTCGCACTTGCGCCTTCTTAACATTGTATTTTATACATTTCATTGCTGGCTTCTTTTTTTGCCGCGCTGTTTGACTCTTGAGAGTACTGCCCTTCACGCAGTTTCGGACATTTTTGGCGTAGTGTTTGTCTGAGTGCTTTCTACTCACTTTTGTCTTACCTTTGACCCGTCGAAGGGCCAGTTTACCAACACTCTGATCCACAGAGCTTCACGCTAAAGACATTTGCGAGGTAGTTCCTCAGCCACCTTCACTCGAGGGAGGGGGCAATTCGTATCTCCAATTCACCTATCACAATATGTTGGGTATGAGGGAAGAACACCAAGTCGGGGTTAGCTCTGTTTAAGGGATTGTAATGTGGCAACCTTCGTTAGGGATTTAGTGCTCGTTAAAAAATAAAAAAGTAAAGGTGAGTGAAGGAAAAGCTTATAGCACCTGGTATTCCCAGGCGGTCTCCCATCCAAGTACTAACCAGGCCCGACCCTGCTTAGCTTCCGAGATCAAACGAGATCGGGCGTGCTCAGGGTGGTATGGCCATAAGCGAAAGCAGCTGCTCACTCTCGCCCCTTTAAAGATTCTATTTCAGACATGCCGTTCACCTCAGCTCAACTGCTCCATCAATTCGACAAAAAAAGTCGACCACTTAACGCATTCTCTTCTCTGTTTCTGATAGAATGCCGCCACCTCCTGGTTAATGGGAAAATATCACACTAAAAACAGTAGCGAGGACACAGCAGGCTTTGACACACAACGTCTGCATTGCTTTTGTCTCCTCACGCATTCTCATACCATTAATACGCCTCGCTCGCACTTGCTTCTTCTTAACATTGTATTTTATACATTTCATTGCTGGCTTCTTTTTTGCCGTCGCTGTTTGACTCTTGAGAGTACTGCCCTTCACGCAGTTTCGGACATTTTTGGCGTAGTGTTTGTCTGAGTGCTTTCTACTCACTTTTGTCTTACCTTTGACCCGTCGAAGGGCCAGTTTACCAACACTCTGATCCACAGAGCTTCACGCTAAAGACATTTGCGAGGTAGTTCCTCAGCCACCTTCACTCGAGGGAGGGGGCAATTCGTATCTCCAATTCAACTATCACAATATGTTGGGTATGAGGGAAGAACACCGAGTCGGGGTTAGCTCTGTTTAAAATGTATGAAGTTATTTCGTTAAAAAATAAAAAAGTAAAGGTGAGTGAAGGAAAAGCTTATAGCACCTGGTATTCCCAGGCGGTCTCCCATCCAAGTACTAACCAGGCCCGACCCTGCTTAGCTTCCGAGATCAAACGAGATCGGGCGTGCTCAGGGTGGTATGGCCATAAGCGAAGGCAGCTGCTCACTCTCGCCCCTTTAAAGATTCTATTTCAGACATGCCGTTCACCTCAGCTCATCTGCTCCATCAATTCAGCAAAAAAAGTCGACCACTTAACGCATTCTCTTCTCCGTTTCTGATAGAATGCCGCCACCTCCTGGTAAATGGGAAAATATCACACTAAAAACTGTAGCGAGCACAGACAGCAGGCTTTGACACACAACGTCAGCATTGCTTTTGTCTCCTCACGCATTCTCATACCATTAATACACCTCGCTCCCACTTGCGCCTTCTTAACATTGTATTTTATACATTTCATTGCTG